>JAFMOC010000201.1:0-290000 GCA_019802505.1 Corydoras sp. C115
TCGAGGTCCCCGCCATTGGAGTGTATAAAAAAGAGGTTTGTGACAGCCCAAAAAAAATGCAACAAAGGGAAAGGGGTGGGGTTTTTGTGTGCAGCACTAAAAAGGGTGCTTCCCAAACTGCAAAATCCCCAACGGGGAAATTTAAAATTTAAACCCGATAAAAAGACCCAAAAAACAAACACCTTTGAGAGACAAACCCTTTTAACGGGCCCCAATAAAAAAAGAAAATAAATAAATCATTCATTCATTTAAATTTATTTCCCCCGCTTTAAACCTCTTTAGGGTTTTGCGGGGGGGTTCCCCCTGCCCCTTCCGGGGGGGGAAAGTCTCGGGGGGCTGGGGGGATAGACCCAGGACAGGGGGCGCCATTCCCTCGGGTGGGCCCCACACTCACTCCCACAGACACACTCTATAATGGGGGAAATTTGGGGAACTCAATTACTTGATCCATTGGGTTTTTTGGGCCCGTGGGAGGAAAACCCCCAGAAAACCCAGGAAACCCACGGGGGGACAGGCAACGGGGGCCAAAAATCCCCCCAATGGGGATTCCGGGGAAACCCGGGAAACCCTAGGCTGAAAAAGGGAACGGCTAAACCCCTTAAAACCACCCTGCCGGGGCCCCCTAAATCAAGTATTCGGGCTAAATTTTTGGGAAAGGGTTTGGGGGTTTTTAAGGGTTTTTTCAACTAAGGATTTTCCCTAAATCCAAATGTAGTCGAATCAATTAAATTTTACCACAATGGGGCTATAAAAAAGGGGGTTTTTTAAAAATTTTTTTTTAAAAAAATTTTAAATTTTTTTTTTTCCCTTTTTTTTTTTTTTTCTTTTTTTTTTTTTTTTTTGTTTTTTATTTGACAAAAGGCTATATTAAAAAACCCAAACAAAGACATTTCCTGTAAAAAATAATGCTTTCAGCGCCATTGGGCCCCCCATTTTGGGGGCAAAACGGGCTTTGACTATGAGGTTTTTTAAAATCCATTTCGGTTCTCCGAAACGAATCGTCGAATCAGCCCAAAATTTGAGCTCACCCCTAAGTTTGGGTTTAAAGCTTCAGTCAGATCTTTTGTCGCTAAAATGTTTTTCCTTTTTAAAAAAATCACCAAAACACTTTGAGGATTCCCCGCCCGGTCACGTTTCCTGCTCACCACACTCACCTCAAGAGTTTGCAGTGCGCCCCCACCCCGGGGGGGAATTAAAGGCCCCTGAGGGCAAAATGTCGCCCGTGGGGCAGCAAGTGATGTAAAAAGGGGACGGTCTGGGGGCAAAAGGACGTTTTAGTTTATCTTTAATAAAGAATTAAAAGTGAGACCCTTTCAAAAGGGTGGGGGATTTGGCCCCTCTGCCAAAAAAAACCTAAAAAAGGGGGCATTTTTGAATGTTTTCTTATTGTTGCAGGGCCCACACCGTTTTAAAAAAAATTATCGATTTAAACCCGGTTTTCCCATGGGAGTCCCCAAAACTGTGGTGTTAACTAACAAGTACAACCCCAACACTGCGTTTATCAAAAAAAATAAAAGATGGGTTAAGCTGGGGAAAACCTAACTTTTTTTATTATTCCACAAAATATTCAAAAAGGAACTCCCGTTTTCCCTCTCAGCGCTAGGGATTCCCGGTTTTAAACCCCATCTGGGTGGGGTTTCCCCTGTCTCCCCGTGTCGTGGGTTTTTCCCCCGGGTTCTCCGGTTTCCTCCCACTCCAAAAAAATGGATCAACGGCCCAAAACCCCCTTGAGTTTCCTTTGGTGGGGCCCCCAAAGGGGTTGGGGTTTTGGGTTTTGGGATTTTGGAGGGTGGGGGGCCCAGGCCCGGATGGGGATTGGGGGCCCCTTTTCCTTTTTTGGGGGGTTTGGTCCTTTGCCCGGCCCCCCCCGGCGGGTTTTTTCCCCCCCCCTTTTTATTTGGGCCATGGGGAACCCACCCACCGGGGAAAACCCCTAATTAAAAGGTTTTTAAAAACGGGAATTTTTTTTTTTAAAAAGGGAATTTTAAAAATGAATGAAAGGAGTGTTAGAGACACAATCCATAATAAAGCACAGGGGTCATGAGAAAATCAACAACTCATTTTCAACAATATCAACAATGTGCGTTCGTAATCATATTCCGACACACAACACGGACATGAGACACACTGTCACATCCAATCCCTTCCATTTGTCTGTTTAAATCTGACTTCCTCAGGTGAGTTCCTGTGAGTTTATGAATATTTCATTTCCATAAGCTTTACCTCTTATTCCACCAATCTGCTCACGTCATAAATAAAGCTTTATAAACCGTGTGGTCCATATTTACTGATGTGTTCTATTCTGGGATGTATTAAAGTACCATAAGGTTTGTCTGAAATGGTATAAAATGATTTTAAAAGCGAGGGTGTAAATGATAGATGAGGAAACAGAGAGGTGAGAAAAGGTGTGAGAAATATAAATATATCAGGTTTCTCAGCAACCTGTGATGTGGCAGAAAGTAGGGCAGTAGTAAGAGAACGTGGGCATGTGGACTCCTGGGAAAAATAACCAAATGGATCGACCCCAGAATTGCAAAATATTAAGTCTAACATTAAGGCACTGGTTATAAAATTAGGAGAAGCTAAGAAAAGGCACCCACGAGACCTTGTGCAATCGTTTGCTCATAAACCAATCTTAAAAAAAAAAAGAACATAAATACGAGAAAATCACTTTAATACTTCTTGTGTTCAAAGATCAAGATAAGACTTTAAAAGTGTAAATACTCGGTTTTTTAATATCCATAATCTTTACTGTTTTTTTATGTATTTGTTCAGTTTCGTCGGGCCAGTCAACAGATATATCTCTACACTATTAGTTTATCAGCTTCACTTATTATAAGACTGTAAATGTGAATCAGTGACTGCCCAGGGATGTATTGGTGCCCTGTCCTGGTTGTGAAACGTTCTCCCCTGAATGGGCATGGGGAACCGCCCACGTGACTCTAGAGCAGGATTAAACGGTCAGGATAATGAGATGAGACTGTAAATCATCTATTTGTATTTTAAAACGAACCTGCAGCTTTACAGTTTGAAACTTCAGAGCTTTAAGCCTCTTAAACCTGCAGAAAGTAAATTATGACATTGAAGCTGCTTTCAAATGACAAGCAAAACTACCGTACTGTACATGTTTTTGGAGAGACATGTTTTTTTTTTTTTTGTTTTTTGCAGCACTTTGAACAAACGTATCGTCTGATCGATGCAAAAGCAGATGGAAAGGTTTTATGAGTCCAGATTCTTCAGTTTGTTCTTTAATAATTCTCTTCTGATTAGCTGCTGATTCATATCATGACATTGTCAGTGTGTGATGCTGCATGAGAATCTGCATTAAGGACAAGTTTAAACCTTGTGCCCCGAAAAACCCCGAACACCTGCTGCTGATGTCGAGTCACTGAGCAAATGGCTTTTTAAGAAGCTCACTGTGCTTCATTACAGAGGTCACATGGGTATCACCAAACATCCTTAAGTAAGGACATTAAGTTTTTATGTTCATGCCAGTTAGTAGTTTTCTTTAAAACAAGCAAAGAAAACTCTTTAATGGGACTCTTGCAAAAAAGAAAAGACGTACTCACCGGATGTTTTGTGGATAATCGGCCGCTCACCGTACTCGTCTGATTCCATGTGGATGAGACGGATGTCTGTGAGAAAGGAGGGAATTAAATTCATCTGGAAAAAGTTTAAAGATGGTACAATCTTTTAAAAAGCTGGAGCCTCGTGATGCGCAAGGAAAATATTACTGAATCTCAAAAGGTTTTATTTCAAAACTTATTATAATTCTTATTCGAACAAACATTTATCAAGCAATGCGTTCAAAGTAGTAATGTGAACCCCCCCCCACACACACACAAACTGCTAAACCAGACTAGTTATCTTTAATCCATGCAATTATGGTTTTAAACGCTCGACGTGCTCAAAAACGATGCTGGCTGTGTTACCTTCATCATGCAGGACAGAATCCCATCCACGAATGTAGATTTAATCTTATGAACCTGTGAATCAAATCTCTGCTGTTTAATTCAGCTGGACAGCAACACATCAGTCACAGCTGCAAGATTCAAATGTGCCGATATAAAAGGTGAAACCGTTAAATGCACACACCCGCCTGTATTCCAGAATGATTTTAGGCAAAGCGTGCAGATCCTGAAGCTGTAAAAGCTGGTGGAGGAGGAAAAGCACAACAATACAGTGAAAGATAAAAGCAAATCATGATTTAAAGTAAATAAAGCATTGACAAACAGAGCAACGGGAAACGAATGGAACAGAAAGCTGAAATAATTAAAACACTGTGATAGCTGTGAGGAAAAGCTTAAACCAATATTAGATTGAATTTACAGTACAGGGCTCGGTTACCACGGCCTCTGATGTGGACTGTTGCTGTTTGAGGAGGGTTTTCGGAAGCTTTTTATTCTCACATCGCTCATGCAGACGGAGCTTCTCAAAAAGCACCTACGGATAAAAAAAAAAAAGAGGCCGCTGCTGCCACAAACAACTGGAGGAGTCAGTCTCTGCTCCACACTTTAGGGTCAACACTGACCTGCCGAAGTTGGGAACTGCTGGACACCAGGAACTGCTGCCCGGCGGCCTGATGAGCCTCTTGCTCCAGCTGTTTCAACTTCGTCTGGCAGAATGAGGATCAAGGTTAAAAAGAACGTAACTTTTAATATGTTTTTACATTTTCCTTCAGCAAAATGAGAGCTGTGTTCAGTGTCACAGGGTGAAATGACCCATGACCACATCCCGGGAGAGATCGTTTCGGAAGCTGGGCAGATACACCCAGGACAGGGCACCAATCTATCACTGAGAGGAGAACGTCCTGACCACTAAGCCACCGCGTCGTCTGAAGTGGATAATTATTCATTCATTCATTATCTCCCGCCTTTAATCCTCTCGATTAAAGAAATGCACCTCAAGTTTGTTCCTAAGCTCCACTGTCACTCTGTGTAAATGAGTCAAACAGGAGATCACGTGGGTTACCTGAAAGTAAATGTGAAAAATGAGATTTTTAAACATCTGTGCAGAAAGAAGGCATTACTGTAATTGTTAGGCATTGGTTTTGTTTTGGTATAATAAAAGCTACATGTGTACACAGGACATTATGTTCAAATGCAGGTGTCAGTAAATGACAAACATCCATCCATCCATTATCTCCTGCTTTATCCTCTATGAGGGTTGCAGGGGGGGGGGTTGCCCATGCCCATCCAGGGGAGAACGTTTCGAGCGCTGGGCAGACACACCCAGGACAGGACGCCAATCTATCACGGGGCACACACTCACTCTCACACACTCTATATGGGGAAATTTGGAGAAATTAATTGACTTGATCCATGTTTTTGGACTGTGGGAGGAAACCGGAGAACCCGGAGGAAACCCACGTGGACACGGGGAGGACATGGAAACTCCACCCAGATGGGGATTCGAACCGGGAATCCCTAGTGCTGAGAGGAGAACATGCTAAACCACTAAGTGACAAACCAAATGACAAACAATAAAGTGATTTGAGTCATTCGGGAAAAGGCATGGTCATCAGTAAATAATGTTACACTCAATAAAATAAAATAAAGTAGGTTTAAAAAAGAAACCTTCTCTTTGTTAGTGCTTATAGTCTGTGGTTCTGAAGTTCTTCTGATGTTCTAATCATCCGACATTTAAGCTTAGGCTAAACCTGTGAGTTTTCTTACTCTCCTGAGGCCGGGTTCAGAGGGTTCAGAGGGTTGACGGGTTTGTCGGCCGGGACGCGTGCAGTACTTATTGAAAAGCTGCTGGAAGCAAGAGGCAGAATCTGCAGGATCCAGTAACCACGCAGCGATCTGAGGATCCAGCACCTTACAACCGGCCACTGCGTAAAAGCACACAGGACAGAAAGACGGACAGAAAGAAGCATCATTAGATAAACAAGCTGAAGAATGTCACTATGACATTTCCACAGAGTAAGAACAGGACAACACTAATGATGGAGACAATTATAATAAAGTTTCTACAGTCAGTCATAGTTACTTGTTTTTATATTTTAAATGACAGTTATCCTCTAGATCCCTAAACATGAGTTAAGAATCATATTCTTTCTGACTAGCCATTTACATACACTTTAATATTCATTCATTCATTCATTATCTTCTGCTTTATCCTCTATTAGGGTCGCGGGGGGGTTCCCCATGCCCATTCAGGGGAGAACGTTTTGGGCGCTGGGCAGACACACCCAGGACAGGGTGCCAACCTATCGCTGGGCACACACTCACTCACACACACTCTATATGGGGCAATTTGGAGAACTCAATTGACTTGATCCATGTTTTTGGACTGTGGGAGGAACACATATGCCAATACTTTGATTTTGGACAGTACTGCCATATTGTTCACAAATGAAACATTCATTCATTCATTATCTTCCGCTTTATCCTCTATTAGGGTCGCGGGGGGGTTCCCCATGCCCATCCAGGGGAGAGCGTTTCGGGCGCTGGGCAGACAGACCCAGGACAGGGCGCCAATCCATCACTGGACACACACTCACTCACACAGACACACTCTATATGGGGCAATTTGGAGAACTCAATTGACTTGATCCATGTTTTTGGACTGTGGGAGGAAAGCGGAGAACCCGGAGGAAACCCACGTGGACACGGGGAGAACATGGAAACTCAATCCAGATGGGGATTCGAACCGGGAATCCCTAGTGCTGAGAGGAGAACATTCTAACCACTAAGCCACCGTGCCGCCCCACTTTAATATGTGGAATTTTAAAATCAAGTGTTGATATCGTGTTCCTTCATAGGTTCCTATTATTTGTGATTGTTTTCTGTTTGACTAAACGATTGTATTTGAAATCCTCCAGCACTATTCTCATGTTAATGCTCTACAGCTCTTCGGTGTCTTTGTGTATCATGTGATTGGGCCTTGCCTTCTTTCCAGGTCAGGTTCTTGCTGAAGTGCCTGAGTGCTGTCCGGAGAAAGTCTTTCGCTTTGTAACATACTAAAGTCTGAGATCCACATACCATCTGCAAAAACACCTCTCTATAAGACAAACACACACACGCTTGTCATTATGTTTTGTGGGAAATACAAAGACGTTCGTTTTGCAGAGGGTTACCCAAATTACACATCACCATAAACACCACTAACCTAAACCTAATGAGTTACACTGCAGGGATCAGCTCATCATGGTCATTCATTCATTCATTATCTCCCGCTTTATCCTCTATTAGGGTCGCAGTGGGGTTCCCCATGCCCACCCAGGGGAGAACTTTTCAGGCGCTGGGCAGATAGACCCAGGACAGGGCGCCAATCCATCGCTGGGCACACACTCACTCACACAGACACACTCTATATGGGGCAATTTGGATAATTCAATTGACTTAATCCATGTTTTTGGACTGTGGGAGGAAACCGGAGAACCCGGAGGAAACCCACGCAGACACGGGGAGAACATGGAAACTCCACCCAGATGGGGATTCGAACCGAGAATCCCTAGTGCTGAGAGGAGAACATGCTAAACCACTAAGCCACCGTGCTGCCCATCATGGTCATGATAATAGAATATTAATTATGCTAAAGAATCAGATAAGGCGGCACGGTGGCTTAGTGGTTTAGCATGTTCTCCTCTCAGCACTAGGGATTCCCAGTTCGAATCCCCATCTGGGTGGAGTTTCCATGTTCTCCCCGTGTCTGCGTGGGTTTCCTCCGGGTTCTCCGGTTTCCTCCCACAGTCCAAAAACAGGGATCAAGTCAATTGAATTCTCAAAATTGCCCCATATAGAGTGTGTCTGTGTGAGTGTGTGTGTGCCCAGCGATGGATTGGCGTCCTGTCCTGGGTCTATCTGCCCAGCGCCCAAGACGTTCTCCCCTGGATGGACATGGGGAACCCCACCGCGACCCTAATAGAGGATAAAGCGGGAGATAATGAATGAATGAATAATCAGATAATGTTACAAAATAACATACAAACTACTACATGATCAGTCGTCAGAGTAAACTCAGGACTGGATTGTTTAATCCAAAACAAACTCAAAAACACAGATTTCTTTTTGGTCAGTAGAAATAATGAAATGATTTGGCTTGAATCAACAGTGTGTAACGTAAAGCAGCCCTTTCTGATCTCCAGACACCTGGTGAAGAGGTCTTGATCTGGTCGTTGGTCTTGGTGAGTCCACATGGGTCTCTGCTCCAGTCTTAAAAACAGCAGCTTCTCCTCAGCGGCTCCAGTTTCATTCAAACTCACCAGATCCAAACTCTTTTTCAACAGGAGCAGAACTCCACACACAGCAGGAGAACATTTCTGTGGGATTGTTGGACACATGTATTTAATTAAAGTGCTCGGTAAAACGAGGTTGTGCATATGTAATGAGTTCTATACTTCAACTTTTAACTTTCTTCACGCCACAATTTAAAAAATAAATAGAAATTAAATATAAAGTTCGGTGAACCCTGCTGATCTTCTGCCCACCTGTTCAGCATCCAGCTGTGTGGTTCCATCCTGATATACCATCGTAGCCACCAGTGCCCTCGCCTTTACCGCCTCCTCCAGCACCCCCACCCTCTCCTCCTCCGTGAGGCGACTCGCATCCCAAACACGCGGGTCAGACGCCAGGGCGAGAGGACATTTGGTCGTCTTCTCACTTCGGAGACCTTGCGTGCCCTCATTCTGCTGCAGTGGCTCATTCTGCTTGTCTCTTTCCGAGGCGCAGAGGTTCAGTTTGGGAGTTTTCAGGATGTCGGAGCAGACGCTTGCTTTGTTTAATGGTTCTCTGTTTTTGCTCTGAGGCGTCTGCGCAGGTGGCTCGTCCTGCTTCGTTGGCTCACTCTGCGTAGTCGAGTTGAAGACTCGTTCCTTCAAGCCTAAGTTGGTAACTGATGGACGGGGGAGGTTGAAGACTTTTGGGATGCTTGCTGGCTGTGTTAAATATGGATCTTCTGTCTCCTTGGAGAATCGTGGTGGGTTCCAAATCCTGGCCTGCTCGGCAGAAGGTGTTTTTGTTATTCCAGAATTGAACCGTCAGTAACGACAGCGAAAAAAATGAGTGAACGAGAGGGAAGGAAATAAATAAAACAAAAAACATTAAAAAGATTATAAGGCACGGTGGCTTAGTGGTTTAGCACGTTCTCCTCTCAGCACTAGGGATTCCCGGTTCGAATCCCCATCTGGGTGGAGTTTCCATGTTCTCCCCGTGTCTGCGTGGGTTTCCTCCGGGTTCTCCGGTTTCCTCCCACAGTCCAAAAACATGGATCAAGTCAATTGAGTTCTCCAAATTAGAGTGTGTTTGTGTGAGTGAGTGTGTGCCCAGCGATGGATTGGCGTCCTGTCCTGGGTCTATCTGCCCAGCACCCGAAACGTTCTCCACTGGATGGGCATGGGGAACCCCAACCCCCCCGCGACCCTAACAGAGGATAAAGCGGAAGATAATGAATGAGTAAATGAATAAAACGATTATGGCTGATAGTAAATTAAGTGTTAGAACTTTGCTATTTAATTAATAGTGTTCTAGAAACTTTGCAAAGCCACCAGTAAGCATGAGTGTGTGTGTGTGTGTGTGTGTGTGTTTAAAACAGATGAACTACAGCGTGTCATTTTATAACTACAAAAATGCATCTGTATGCTAATGAAAACTGATTAAACGGACAATAAGTGTTTTTTAAAAGTCAAAATCGACTTTCACTTTTTTCCAGTTAATGAGATTTTAATGTCATCTCACTGAAAGTGCAGCTTTACATTATTTATTAGCTTTCGCCTAACCTTGAGATGACTTTCCATCATGCCTACACAGATCACAGGGGATCCCTCTGTAAAGAGCTTATTATTCAGGGGACCGGAGAACTTCACACATCAACAGAACTGTTAAAGAACTTCTCCCACACTGTGTGCATTAGAATGAAAGCATCAGAAGGTTTGAGGGAACATCGCTGCATGACTAACATGTTCAAACTGTGTCATCCATATTCCAAACTTGCAGCTCTTCCTCCAACCTGCAGGAATTGGGTATCGCAGCTTCTCGTGCTTTTTTACATTCACTTCGGAAATGACACACTTATTAATTCAGGCTGCCAGGACTGTAACGCACAGCAGTGCTCAGAAGGGCAATGTGGCCTGTTCTGCACAGCAATGATGCACAAGTTCACAGCTGTACATGTAATGATGGAGCACTACAACTCAAGCAGCATGAACAAACAGCTCTCAGCCTTAAGGACACACGGTCAGACTCGAGGACACACAGTCCAGTGGTCTTACAGAACAGACTCTAGAGGTCAAATCATCAAGTCTTTTTAAAAACATATAAACCATAATCAACTAAACAGCCCTAAAAGCCAAATCCTGACACGTTATACATAAAAATATTATTATGAACTATTATTAAGGCGGAATCCCCATCTGGGTGGAGTTTCCATGTTCTCCCCGTGTCCGCGTGGGTTTCCTCCGGGTTCTCCGGTTTCCTCCCACAGTCCAAAAACATGGATCAAGTCAATTGAGTTCTCCAAATTGCCCCATATAGAGTGTGTCCGTGTGAGTGAGTGTGTGCCCAGCGATGGATTGGCGTCCTGTCCTGGGTCTATCTGCCCAGCGCCCGAGACGTTCTCCCCTGGATGGGCATGGGGAACCCCACCGCGACCCTAATAGAGGATAAAGTGGGAGATAATGAATGAATATTAAGGCGGCTTAGTGGTTTAGCACGTTCGCCTCTCAGCGCTAGGGATTCCCGGTTCGAATCCCCATCTGGGTGGAGTTTCCATGTTCTCCCCGTGTCCGCGTGAATTTCCTTCGGGTTCTCCGGTTTCCTCCCACAGTCCAAAAACATGGATCAAGTCAATTGAATTCTCCAAATTGCCCCATATAGAGTGTGTCTGTGTGAGTGAGTGTGTGCCCAGCGATGGATTGGCGCCCTGTCCTGGGTCTATCTGCCCAGCGCCCGAGACGTTCTCCCCTGGATGGGCATGGGGAACCCCACCGCGACCCTAATAGAGGATAAAGCGGGAGATAATGAATGAATGTATGAACTATTGTTAAGTTTTTACTTATTACTGAGTCTGAAACACACTGAGGAATATAAAAACAGATGAAGTTCTTTTCTAGTGAACTGAATGCTCTGTTTAAATGGGATTTTCTGGGCAGAGTTTAGTCTCAGTGTTAAGACTTTAGAGAGATGCTTTCTCACTAAATCAAACACATATTTGTTTATCTTACTGATTAATCGACTCTGTACCTGTGAGATATCCGGATGGATGGCAGGTGTGTCTGTGACACACTCTTGTTGTACATTACTGTTTTTTACTGATGTTTGGAGAGTTCTCTCATCTGGCTGCAGAATGTTTATGTCTGTAAAAAAAAAAAAAAAGACTTTCTATTTGGTCAGTAAACTACAATCGGACACAACATCTATATGTACGGTAGCCACTTTTGTAGTAAAGTGGTAGTGTTTTTATAAGACTGTATTTTTATAAGCTTTAGGTCGACCAATTTAGCAAACACCTGAACTACTGTTCTTTTTTATTTTAAATAATAAACACACGAGCGGCACGGTGGCTTAGTGGTTTAGCACGTTCGCCTCTCAGCGCTAGGGATTCCCGGTTTTCATGTTCTCCCTGTGTCCGCGTGGGTTTCCTCCGGGTTCTCCGGTTTCCTCCCACAGTCCAAAAACATGGATCAAGTTAATTGAGTTCTCCAAATTGCCCCTTATAGAGTGTGTCTGTGTGAGTGAGTGTGTGCCCAGTGATGGATTGGCGCCCTGTCCTGGGTCTATCTGCCCAGCGCCCGAAACGTTCTCCCCTGGATGGGCATGGGGAACCCCACCGCGACCCTAATAGAGGATAAAGTGGGAGATAATGAATGAACACATGTATAAGGATGTAAAAAAAAAAAGCAATCTTTATAATTTTATATATATATATATTTTAAATATAAAGCTAGATGGAGGGAGTGGTAGCTCAGTGGTTCGGGTGTTGGGCTCTCAATCTCAAGGTTGGGGGTTCAAATCCCAGGTCCACTGAAGTTATCAATGTGGGTCCTTGAGCAAGATCCTTAACCCTCATTGCTCCAGGGATGCTGTATCAACCCTGTTCACTTTGTAAGTCGCTTTGGATAAAAGCATCTGCCAAATGACCAAAATGCAAAATGCTAAAAATGCTATAATTGACAAATGGTAAAGTTAACTAATTAAACAGCCTGACGAAAGCACACAGTAGGAGGATAATTGCTCCATGTTTAAATATAGGTTTTCGGGCTCCCTCTATTGGACACTGTAAGCACTTCACTCACCAGCATTATGTCTGCAGGATTGTCCAGCATCTCCTGCAGCAGCCTCCCTACTCTTTGCTTCCTCATAAGACTCAGAAGATTTGGGAGAATTTAAACACAAACTCTGATATTCCGCCGCCCCGCAGTCAGAGACATGTCCCGTTGATGCAGACCGTTGTCTCTTCGCAGTCCTCTCAGCTAGATGGAGTCTGATCTTCTTTCTTTCGGATTGCATTCCTGCTTCACAGTGGCTTTGCTGCTGCAGTGATGGTGACTCTTCACTCTGCTCAATTCCACAGACGACTGTTCCGTCACTACTTTCCTCACCAGGACCTTCAGTCACGGTTCTACAGTTCCCCTTCTTTAAACTTAAGTCTTCATGCTTCTGGTTCTCCCCCGTTTCACGGACATGCGTTGTAGCAGATCCTTCACATCCATTCTGTTTGGCCGAGTTCCCTTTAAACTGTGAGCAGGTGATGAAGGGCATCTTCAGACCAAAGTGCTTCCGCTTTACAGCAGGGGTAGAACTCACTGACGTGGATTTAGCTGCATCTCTTACACAATTCGGATCCTGAGCCTTTTCCCTCCAACTCAGGTCCTGGTTTTGTGCTTCTGGCAACGTCACAACACCTGGCACAGCAAGCGGCTTGTTAACGAAGACGTTCCTGGGGTGAGGCTCTTGTACTTGTGGATCTAGCAGCACATGCATACAGACGGGCTCAGTGATGTCATTAGCAGCAGTTAATACTGACAGTCTGCGATCAGCCCTGTGATCACTCAGCCTCCAATTGCTTTCTTTATCTGCTCCCCATCGATTAAATGTGTTATCTGCAGATTGGAACAGCTGGATGTCTGGCTGATTATGGAGCTCCATCTGAGGGGCTGGTCTGTCTTTCTTCTCAGCATTTCTACGTGGAAAAGAAGCTATTAACCAACATTTACACTCATACATTTATATTTTAATAATAATAATAATAATACATTTTATTTGATGGCACCTTTCTGGACACTCAAGGTCACCTTACAAAGAAAATGACAATAAAAAACAACAATAATAAATAAAGCAATCAATCTAATCATAGTAAAATAAATTTAAGTAAAAAAACCATGTCTGATTATTAATATTAATATTAACTACTGGAGATAAAATGTTCATGTAATATAAACTCATGAGCACTGTGCCAAGTCTGAACCACAACCTTTAGAAATTATAAGCATTTTATTAGAAATACTGTACAATTACAGAGTCAACCAATCAGGACGCAGCAATGCAGTTTCATGTATTGTTTATATATTCATTCATTCATTATCTCCCGCTTTATCCTCTATTAGGGTCGTGGTGGGGTTCCCCATGCCCATCCAGGGGAGAACGTTTCGGGCGCTGGGCAGATAGACCCAGGACAGGACGCCAATCCATCGCTGGGCACACACTCACTCACACACACACACACTCTATATGGGGCAATTTTTGGAGAATTCAATTGACTTGATCCATGTTTTTGGACTGTGGGAGGAAAGCGGAGAACCCGGAGGAAACCCACGCGGACACGGGGAGAACATGGAAACTCCACCCAGATGGGGATTCGAACCGGGAATCCCTAACGCTGAGAGGAGAACGTGCTAAACCACTAAGCCACCGTGCCACCCTTGTTTATATATATCTAAATGAATAAAGAAAATTCAGAAATGTATATTTTTTTAACTTGGTGCTCATCTGGGATTTCTCAGGGTTTTAGTTATAATTTAGAACAAAGAAAAAAAAAACAAAAAAACAATGGAAACGTCTAATTAAAGCACTGTGTTTTTTCAACAGTCTAGTCTACTGTTATATGTTGTTGATTAGACACTGATTAAGTAAATGGAAGGCGAACATTTTCTCTGATGGTTGACGTGACTTCTTTCGTTGCATTCATTAATAATAAAACGCCAATTAAGCGACATCCAAACCTACACACTGAAGCACTCACCTGTTGGATGCTGTGTGTGGCTCAGACGTCCTGCTGCAGCAGCTCTGGTTTCGTAGAAGCCCTGAGTTATCAGTAAAAGGATGAAACGATTAAAAAACAAAACGCTCATTGTCTTTGTAAATGAATAGAGAACACATTTGAACTTCATTACCTGGTTTCTAGAAATATCGAATGAATTTATTAACAATTTCTCAATCCTTGAGTCCTCGTTTCGGCTCATTTTTATAACTAACCATTAACTTGTTGGGTGACAGTGCTTTAGATTACTGGTTTAAAAGTTCCAAATTGTCTACAGCCTACAGCATACAGAGGGTAAAAGCTGTAGGACAGAATATTCATTCATTCATTCTCTCCCACTTTATCCTCTATTAGGGTCGCAGTGGGGTTCCCCATGCCCATCCAGGGGAGAACGTCTCGGGCGCCGGGCAGATAGACCCAGGACAGGGCGCCAATCCATCGCTGGGCACACACTCACTCACACAGACACACTCTATATGGGGCAATTTTTGAGAATTCAATCAACTTGATCCATGTTTTTGGACTGTGGGAGGAAACCGGAGAACCCGGAGGAAACCCACGCGGACACGGGGAGAACATGGAAACTCCACCCAGATGGGGATTCGAAGCGGGAATCCCTAGCGCTGAGAGGAGAACATGCTAAACCACTAAGCCACCATGCCGCCCTAGGACAGTATAATTACGTTTAATTAAGTAGAGCATGTTTAATGATGGTGGCACGGTGGCTTAGTGGTTTAGCACGTTCTCCTCTCAGCACTAGGGATTCCCGGTTCGAATCCCCATCTGGGTGGAGTTTCCATGTTCTGCCCGTGTCTGCGTGGGTTTCCTCCGGGTTCTCCGGTTTTCTCCCACAGTCCAAAAACATGGATCAAGTCAATTGAATTCTCAAAATTGCCCCATATAGAGTGTGTCTGTGTGAGTGAGTGTGTGCCCAGCGATGGATTGGCGTCCTGTCCTGGGTCTATCTGCCCAGCGCCCGAGACGTTCTCCCCTGGATGGGCATGGGGAACCCCACCGCGACCCTAATAGAGGATAAAGCGGGAGATAATGAATTAATAAATGTTTAATGATTTTTACTTAAAAAATTTTTTTAAAAAATAAGTAAACATAATAAAATCCCATTCTTATAGATAACAGAACCAGTATTTAGCTCCAAAGCAAAAGCTTATAATGTGCTCCTTCACACCCCATTACCACATTTCAAAATAACCCTGACGTCTGTAAATTTGCATATTTAAGCCATTTAATTCCAAGACGAGCAGTGAAAAATCAGAACGACTTGAGCCATAAATCTCATGTTTAATACAGAATTCTAACTTTATCTGACTCACTGTGTGGTGTTCTATCTACTCTACCTGCATACTGAGCCTTCAGTGCAGCCATGACCCTCTGGGCAGCATTAGACAGCGGAACTGCGGTCAGCGTGCTGTAAGGGTAACACTCCATTTTATCTGCTTCTCTTTAACTAGCTGGTCTACAAACACAGAAATAAGGTTTTCTTTGTTATTCAATCACGAACTAAATATTTAATCCTGGGGATTAAAAAGATGCCACAGAAAGGTATGTTCAGCCGGTTGCTCTGTTCTGAGAGGTGGTTCAGTGATCAAGCTACTGCACATTCACCAGTGTTCAAGATTTAAACTGTTAAACTTGCGATATTATAAAAAAAAAAGCAGGTGAAAGCAAATTTTAAAGAATTCCATTTATTTTTGCCATTAGAAATGGTGCTTAGAACCTTTTTTCCAAATAAGTACCTAAGGAGGAGTTAGAGAACGAGGCACGACGTGAGTGGTCTATTAGAAGGGTTTCTGGGTGAAATAATACACTAAAAAATTACAAATCCATAGAGTAAATTTTTTATTAACACGTTTTTAAAGCATTTTTCAAACATTTACAAACAGCACAGACAGAAATCGGTTCCTTTTGTCTGAATTTTAAACTAGGTGTTAACAGAGGTTTGTTTTACGTCGAGACGCCACACAGAGAATCCACGTCCAGGTTTCACCGCATTATAATATGAACTCACAACGAGGTTTCCTACCACGTACATACAGTGTCCTATTTAACGAACACCGGTCTTCTCCATGTCCTCGACTGCCTTACTGAGCAAAGCGGGATGCAGGTGAAAGTAGACATACAGTTCTCTTTCACGCCTGAGAGTGGCGCTCTGTTCAAGCCGGGCCCTTTTGACCCTCAGGTCTCCCACAGTTTCCTGCAGAAGCTTGTAGAGATTCTTCTGTTTCTCTTCCAGCTCATTGAGCACAATGGACAGCTCCTACAAAGAGAAATGAAGAAGCGTAAATATTTTAATTATTCATTCATTCATTATCTTCCGCTTTTATCCTATATTAGGGTCACGGGGGGGTTCCCCATGCCCATCCAGGGGAGAACGTTTCGGGCGCTAGGCAGATACACTCAGGACAGGGGGGCAATCCATCGCTGGGTACTCACTCACTCACACACACACTCTATATGGGGCAATTTGGAGAACTCAATTGACTTGATCCATGTTTTTGGACTGTGGGAGGAAATCGGAGAACCCGGAGGAAACCCACACGGACACAGGGAGAACATGGAAACTCCACCCAGATGGGGATTCGAACCGGGAATCCCTAGTGCTGAGAGGAGAACGTGCTAAACCAATGTGCCAAAAAAAAACAAAAAAAACCTGACCGTCTGGAGATGAGTTTGGCATTAATGTTGCCTAAAAAAATGTCTTTGCATAATTTCTTGGAAATCATGGATTTGTGGACCAAGAAAAACATCTTTCTTAATTTTGCCAGCAGTTATTTTTAGCAACACTTGTCTGATTATTTTATGACACTGATGTGTGTACCTGCATCATTGAAACATACATGAAATATGATAATTATTAACACGGCATTGATGTTTTAATACCTCACCAAATGTTTTCCATTTTATTTGTTCAGATCAAGCCTAAAGAAACACACTTCAGCAGAGTGACACGCAGTACAAGTACAAGAAAACAGGAACGTGTGATAGATCGACACACCATTAGGAGTCAGTGCTGAATTTTTTTTTATTGGGACATTAATAAAAATACCACACCAAGAACCCGAAGCCCACCGTGTCAAACTAACACCAAACGGACCCAAAACCAGTGCAATCTGAATAAAGCAACAACTAAAAAGTGCATTTAATAAGAGAATAATTAAAAACATCTCACGTTGCTGATAAGCAGGATGGTGAAATGGTGCGAAAAGAAGGGTGTGAGAAAGACCTACCTGTGCATTAGGGCAGAGCTCCTGAGCAGAGGCTGTAGCACGTACCTGCGGCCTCAGAAGAGGCTGCACTATGTCTGAATAGGCTGAACGCTCCAGGGCATCGTGGTCACACTCTAAACGTGCTCCGATGTATCCTTGCTCCTGAGCCGCCCTATTGAGAGCCTCTTTAACAGACTGCAGCTCCGTCTGCAGCCCGGAGGCTTCTGCTTCCAAGCGGCCGTAGGTGACGAGGGGATCCTTACACTGCAGGTCTTTTCCGACCTCCAGTATCTGCAACAACCTGGAACACAGTTTATAAGTTACAGGCAGCGGTATGGACAAACGTCAGAGAGGAGGCGAAACCAGGGGCATGGGGAAGGTCATTATTCATTCATTCATTATCTCCCGCTTTATCCTCTATTAGGGTCGCTGTGGGGTTCCCCATGCCCATCCAGGGGAGAACGTCTCGGGCACTGGGCAGATAGACCCAGGACAGGGCACCAATCCATCGCTGGGCACACACTCACTCACACAGACACACTCTATATGGGGCAATTTGGAGAACTCAATTGACTTGATCCATGGGTGGCACGGTGGCTTAGTGGTTTAGCACGTTTGCCTCTCAGCACTAGGGATTCCCGGTTCGAATCCCCATCTGGGTGGAGTTTCCATGTTCTCCCCGTGTCCGCGTGGGTTTCCTCCGGGTTTTCCGGTTTCCTCCCACAGTCCAAAAACATGGATCAAGTCAAATGAATTCTCTAAATTGCCCCATACAGAGTGTGTTTGTGTGAGTGAGTGTGAGCCCAGCGATGGATTGGCGCCCTGTCCTGGGTCTATCTGCCCAGCGCCCGAGACGTTCTCCTCTGGATGGGCATGGGGAACCCCACCGCGACCCTAATAAAGGATAAAGCGGAAGATAATGAATGAATGTTTCATTTGTGAACGATATGGCAGTACTGTCCAAAATCAAAGTATTTGCATGTGTGTTATAGGTTTTGGATCAGTAGAATTCTGCTGCCTTATAGAAAATGGTTCCAATGACTCGGCTGTTTATTTATTTTATCACAATAAATGAGTCGATCTGGGACAGCACGGTGGCTTAGTGGTTTAGCACGTTCTCCTCTCAGCGCTAGGGATTCCCAGTTCGAATCCCCATCTGGGTGGAGTTTCCATGTTCTCCCTGTGTCTGCGTGGGTTTCCTCTGAGTTCTCCGGTTTCCTCCCACAGTCCAAAAACATAGATCACGTCAATTGAGTTCTCCAAATTGCCCCATATAGAGTGTGTATGAGTGAGTGAGTGTGTGCCCAGCGATGGATTGGCGCCCTGTCCTGGGTCTATCTGCCCAGCGCCCGAGACGTTCTCCTCTGGATGGGCATGGGGAACCCCACCGCGACCCTAATAAAGGATAAAGCGGAAGATAATGAATGAATGTTTCATTTGTGAACGATATGGCAGTACTGTCCAAAATCAAAGTATTTGCATGTGTGTTATAGGTTTTGGATCAGTAGAATTCTGCTGCCTTATAGAAAATGGTTCCAATGACTCGGCTGTTTATTTATTTTATCACAATAAATGAGTCGATCTGGGACAGCACGGTGGCTTAGTGGTTTAGCACGTTCTCCTCTCAGCGCTAGGGATTCCCAGTTCGAATCCCCATCTGGGTGGAGTTTCCATGTTCTCCCTGTGTCTGCGTGGGTTTCCTCTGAGTTCTCCGGTTTCCTCCCACAGTCCAAAAACATAGATCACGTCAATTGAGTTCTCCAAATTGCCCCATATAGAGTGTGTATGAGTGAGTGAGTGTGTGCCCAGCGATGGATTGGCGTCCTGTCCTGGGTGTATCTGCCCAGCGCCCGAGATGTTCTCCCCTGGATGGGCATGCGGAACCCCACCGCGACCCTAATAGAGGATAAAGCGGAAGATAATGAATGAATGAATGAATAAATGAGTCGATCTGGAGCGGTCAGCTTATTGGATTTTATAATATTGGAAAATAATCAAATTTACTATATTAAAGACGCATCATTTCCTAATCATGACATCGCTTTATTAGAAAAAAGGCTAATAATATCAAACTAAATGAAGATGAAACGTGCAAAACATCCAGGAGTCGCCTTTCAAATGTCATACCTGCTCAAGGCCGTGTCTTTGGAACTGATGACCTGCAGCTTTGCGTTAGGCCCCAGGCCGGGCGTTTGTGTCAGTTCATCCTGAGTGAGAATGCGTCCTCTTAGTGCCGCGTCCCGAGACGCCCCCTCCAGCCGGTGAATGACCTCAGCCAACTGAGCCACCGTCTTCTTTCCTGTGCGGAGCTCGGCCTCCTGCGCCAGCCGCAAGACTTCGAACGACGCCTTCTGTTGGAGGAGCTGATCCCTAACCTCAGTCTGCTTTGCTGTGTAATAGTTCTGACGCGCGATCTGAAGTGCAAAGTCACCGCGCACCACGGGGACATTGAGCAGACGGGCACTGTCCCTCAGGGCCTGACGGACGGGCTCACGCCTCAATGCGTCAAGCTCAGACCGGAGAGAGAGGACCTCGGAATGCAATGCGGACTCGCGCGAGGAAGACTGCAGCGAGCCTACGAGCTACAGAAGAAGGAAAAAGCAGGAATAATAATAAAAAAATATAAAAATATTAAATCAGTACCAAAAATTATTTGGTGAACAAGTTTATGAAAAAGTTAATATGTTAATGCAATGGAGGTAAACTGTGAGACAAATGGAAAGGCCGTCTCAGAATCTCAAAAATTATTAATTACCGTATTTTCCCGGACTATGAGGCGCACCTAAAAGCCTAAAATTTTCCCAGAAATCGGACGTGCGCCTTATACGTGTACTGAGTTCCAAAATCTATAAAAGTATTGTTGTGCGACCGGGTGGTTTTTTTTTTCACACGTCGCCGCCCTGCTGGTCTGTGACTCCATGCGCGCTCATCTCACAGAAAAGCCGAGTGAAGAAAATTAATTCGGAGCTCGCCGTCATTCCGGGAGGATTAAATAAAGAACTCCGACCGCTGGACATTGGCATAAACGGGGCGTTTAAAGTAAAGTCGCGGGCGGCGTGGGAGCGATGGATGATAGACGGTGAACACACGTTTACTAAAACTCGGGAGGCGGCGGCGGGGCGAGTTACGCCACCGTCTGTGAATGGATTGTGGACGCCCGGGCTGAGGTTTCTGCCGTGACCGTCGTCCGAGCTTTCGCGAAAGCCGGCGTCGTCGCCGAACGGCCGCCCGGAGACGAGACGGACTCGGACATCGATGAGAGGGAACACTGGAGTGCTCGATAGAGAACCAGCTTTTTAATTCAGACACAGAAGACGAGGACGCTGATGGATTTGTGGGAGAAGAGAGATTAAAATAATGTGTGTTTTATCAAGTAGTAGAATAAACTTTAATTATAAATCAGCGTTTTGCATCCTTTACTTTTCTTGTAGATCGTATGTTTTAGCGAGTGCCTTATAATACGCTGCCGTACAGAATAAGTACCGTACAGAAATAGAGTCCCTAATTCAGACTGCGCCTTCTAGTACGGTGCGCCTTATACGTGGGTCAAATACAGAAATTAACCCCGTAATTCAGACTTATGGTCCGGAAAATACGGTAATTATCATGATCCACGTCAAACTATTTATTTTGTTTTCTTTCATACCTGGGTTTGGTTTCGCAGCTGTTCAGCAAGCCAGTCCTTCAGTGCTTGATCTCCCTGCTGCTCCGCCTTCTCCATCAGCAGTCGGTGCTGTGCCACAATATGAGCCCACTGCAGCTGGGCCATGTGCTTCCTCTTTTTCTCCAACACCTTCTCATCATCCTCTTCCTCCACCTCACTGCAGCAGCTCAGGTCTGACAGTTGAAAGCGTTTGGATGTGGAGGTCTCCACCATATCAGAGATCCCTTGGAAGAACTGCCGCTGGGTGTAAGTGGCCAATGTTTTGGTGTTCATTTCCTCTTGGTGGATGTAGGGCTCCAGGGACAGCTGGGACAGCAGCAAGCCCAAACGTGAAGCTGGAGGTGCATCTTGATTTTTCACTGAAGACATCGACTCACTATGAAAGAAGTCGGCAAGTTTTACAGTTTCTCTCACGAGGCTTTCTAAAGCGGCATTGGTCGCCGCATTTTCAACGGCGAGAGCAGAGCTGACCTCCTTCACCCCACTGCCTCCTTCCTCGACTAAGACCGAAGCCACAGACGAGTCGGCCTCCCGATGTGCCGCCAACATCTGGAGCTTCTTCAATCTGCGCAACTTTAGTTGTTTGTCTTTTTTCAAGGTTTGGACCTCGGCCTCCAATTCTTCCACGGTGACGTCCTCGTCGCCGCAAAGCGACGACAGTGCGCCGCCAACGGTTCCACTGGAGGGCCCGCATGATTTTAACAATTCACCGAGCGTCGTCTCGTCAAAGATGGGCTTCCCAGACTCACGCAAGATGCGAAACGCTTTCAGTTCATCCTCGGTGAGGACATTGTTTCGGCTCAGGCGCTGACAGAAAACGCGCAAGAGATGCAGGTTGTCCGGCGCAGCGTCAAACAACCAATCGAACTCTGAATCCTTGAGCGAGGCTGCTCCCGGATATCCCAAGCGTGAGAGCGCCGCCACAAATCTCTCCCCATTGAGCATGACTGCTTTTAAATGGAGCCCCAAAAACCTACTGACCAAAATAATGGTGAGATTTAAAAACAACTCGAACAAAGAAAAACAGACAGAGAAATAAACGGACAAAAATCACTGACTAATAAATGTATGCACACACTTCCGTTTTAGACATCTTAATGTCCAACACATCCGTTCCACTTACCATACAGATGCACTTTGTAGTTCTATGATTACATGTTCGTGTTGTTTTCCACATTGTCTCTTTTGTGTAATGTTTAAGCGCAATTCAATTCATTTATACTGGACTTCTGACAAAAAGCTGATGTTCAAGCTTTAGAAAAAGACAATATTTGGGCTACTGATGATACTAAACTGCTTTTATCGCAGTTTTTTATTTTATTTTTAAGTGTTTGAGAGATAACATACATAGAATGTATATTGTATTCGTGCTGTAATGTTCTGCTGTTGACACTGGCCACCGTGATTTTAAAACGATTAGGTTTTTACTTATATAAGATTTAGTTATGCACGGTGGCTTAGTGGTTTAGCATGTTCTCCTCTCAGCACTAGGGATTCCCGGTTCGAATCCCCATCTGGGTGGAGTTTCCATGTTCTCCCCGTGTCCGTGTGGGTTTCCTCCCACAGTCCAAAAACATGGATCAAGTCAATTGAGTTCTCCAAATTGCCCCATATAGAATGTGTGTGTCTGTGTTAGTGAGTGTGTGTCCAGCGATAGATTGGCGCCCTGTCCTAGGTGTTTCTCTCCTGGATGGGCATGGGGAACCCCACCGCGACCCTAAAATAGGATAAAGCGGAAGATGATGAATGAATGAAAATATTTATTAATTCATTCATTCATTATCTCCCGCTTTATCCTCTATTAGGGTCGCGGTGGGGTTCCCCATGCCCATCCAGGGGAGAACGTTTCAGGCACTGGGCAGATACACCCAGGACAGGACGCCAATCCATCGCTGGGCACACACTCACTCACACAGACACACTCTATATGGGGCAATTTTGAGAACTCCATTGACTTGCTCCATGTTTTTGGACTGTGGGAGGAAACCGGAGAACCCGGAGGAAACCCACGGGGAGAACATGGAAACTCCACCCAGATGGGGATTCGAACCGGGAATCCCTAGCGCTGAGAGGAGAACATGCTAAACCACTAAACCACCGTGCCGCCAAAAAGATTTAGTTAATGTTAATATTTAACCTCTGGCGCACCACCATCACGTAGTGTTCACCCCTCATCGGCATTAACGACAGAATAACAACGCGAATAACTAAACAATATAACCAAACACTAATAAACACTGAAGACAGCTGTAATTTCCAGGTGTTTATTGTTGTTTTTTAACCCAACAGCTGCACCATACTACGTTTAAAGGCAGTATACGTTGTCTCTTTGGGGGTTTTACTCTCGGAGCATACTACTTAGTTCGCAAGTATGCAGCTGCATACTAACTAGAGCTGTGCGGATCGATACAAATATCGATAATATCGATACCAACGCTGGTATTGGTATTGAACAATACTTGCGTAAAAAGATCGATACTCAAGTTTTTTGTGTGTGAAAATTCCCTTTTTATTGTTTTGCCTAAGAACAATTCTATTTGAAAAAAAGAAACAAAGAAAGAAAAAACTGTCTAGTGAGGGAAGTATTTTTACTTTATATTTGTATTGTCGTTTCTCCTTTTGTACCTCAAAAATATATATTTATCATGTTAAAGCAATCTTTGTTTTATTACTGTTCCATTGTTTCTAAACAAAGATGTTGATTGGGATACATTATTTTGTTGTCACCTACAATGTTTGGCGAAATTCTATACTAGGTCTTTTGGATCAATGAATCTTAAATATTAAAAAGTATCGGTATCGAATATCGCGATATTGGCCCTGTATTAACTTGGTATCGGATCGATACCAAAAATGTTTGGTATCGCACAGCTCTAATACTAAACCCCGTGTCGTTAGCTACCGAGCACAAGTTCATTTTAAACGCTGGTTCTTACCTGTTAATAAACCGTACAGTAAGCGAACATGTCCCCGCGCTCTTTCTTTGCGTTGTTCTGGTTGTTTGTTCTGGTTGTTTTTTGTTGTTAAATCGACTTTAATCGTCACTTCTGTCCAAACGCTTCGACTCTCGTTTGAGCTGACAAGAAAAAATGCGCGCGGCTGTTACGTCATGATCGTGGGCGGGACTTAAAGACAGGCCTAGTAAAACAAAAAAATTTACTTAAAAAATTCTACGTTAATATATTGTTTTCAATTATTTGTAATGGATTAAAATGACGAGCATATATTTTAATGGTGATTGAAGGTCATTCTCCGTACTAAAGTAACATTTTTTTTTAAAACTTGCATGATTGACATACGCGAATAGCGAATCAAAATGGCTGAAATTCGCGCTCAGCCAATAAAAACGGAGAGCGTCCGAGGTTCTCGATAAGCGACGCGGCTCGGGACAACGGGGCGAACCAACAACAGTTCAGCTGCAGTTACAGTGTCGGCAAGTACAAAGAAATCGATCAATCAATCAATCAATCAATCAATCAATCAATATAAATGCAGATTACGTTATTTCTATAATAAGTTGAACAAGTTTGCTACGGGGGCGGCACGGTGGCTTAGTGGTTTAGCATGTTCTCCTCTCAGCTCTAGGGATTCCCGGTTCGAATCCCCATCTGGGTGGAGTTTCCATGTTCTCCCCGTGTCCGCGTGGGTTTCCTCCGGGTTCTCTGGTTTCCTCCCACAGTCCAAAAACATGGATCAAGTCAATTGAATTCTCAAAATTGCCCCATATAGAGTGTGTCTGTGTGAGTGAGTGTGTGCCCAGCGATGGATTGGCGCCCTGTACTGGGTCTATCTGCCCAGCGCCCAAGACGTTCTCGCCTGGATGGGCATGGGGAACCCCACCGCGACCCTATAGAGGATAAAGCGGGAGATAATGAATGAATGAAAGTTTGCTACGAAGCATCAGTGAATAGAAAGTGCTAGTGAAGTGTGTGTATTTAGTCTAATTTTCCAACGTGCATAATAAATTGACTTCATCATCCTCTCAATGTGGATGTTATTAAACTGTTTGTAATGTTTCCCGCGTTCTACTGAAACAGATTATAAAGTTGGGTTCCCCATGCCCATCCAGGGGAGAACGTCTCGGGCGCTGGGCAGATACACCCAGGACTGGACGCCAATCTATCACTGGGCACACTCACACAAACGCACTCTATATGGGGCAATTTTTGGAGAACTCATTTGACTTGATCCATGTTTTTGGACTGTGGGAGAAAACCAGAGAACCCGGAGGAAACCCACGCGGACACAGGGAGAACATGGAAACTCCACCCAGATGGGGATTCGAACCGGGAATCCCTAGCGCTGAGAGGCGAACGTGCTAAACACTAAGCCAGCCCCCCCTAAAAAGATGCAATGGGGTTAAATCAGGCTTTAAGCATCAGAACATGAGTGAAAGTCTGCCCTTAAGTCCTGCTAATGTTTGCATCAGTGTAAAGGCTCAAGTATATCACAAATACAAGTAGTTTTCTCCTGCCAAGGAAGTTCAGACTTAGAGCTCTGTAAAGCTGTCTTAAGACAATGCACCATTGTAAAAAGCACTATATTAGATAATTAAACTTGAACTGATTATAATTTGTAAAGTCAAATGCCCCATATGCACAACATTAAGGTTTATCATCCCTCTAGTTTCTCTGAAGAACCATGGTTCAGGCTAAGACATGGATCCTGAAGCAGCACTTTGAAGGATTTCCTAAAGACAGTGACTTTGAGTTGAAGCTGGAGGAGCTCCCTGAACCCACAGATGCAGGTCTGTATATGAATTCTATTTATATTCTGATTTTGAGCTTTCTGAACATTCTGTAATCCATTTTCATTTTGGGTCCCGGGTTCAGAGGTGCTTCTGGAAGCCGTGTTCCTGAGTGTGGACCCCTACATGAGGTGAGTGTGTAACAGCTTGCAGGTACTTTGATGTTATGTGATGGTATGTTGAGTTGATCTCACACTAATTTAAACATGGTTCTCATTAATGTTACTGTGATCTTGTGTGTTATTGGTCAGTGTTTTGTCATTTGTTTCTCAGGCCTTACAGTCGTGTACGAATGCAGCCAGGGGACGTGATGATCGGAACACAAGTGGCCAAGTAGGAGGAATAAACCTATGTCTAAAATAATGAAATATATATATTAGGGGTGAGCTGCAATATCAGCTGATTCGATTCGGAGAACCGTAGTCGACTATGAACCTCATAGTCGACTGCTGCTAAGCATTAGTTTTTACATGAAATGTCTTTGTTTTCGTCATATATATAGCCTTTTGTCAAATAAAATCATCCTAATCATCCTAAAATCCATTGATCTGAGTGTTTTAGGTTTTTCCTGTGAAGTGGAAAAAAGTCCAGAACGGAGATCCCATTTACGGTGCTCTAGAAAAACAAGTAAAATATAAAAAAAAAAAAATCTTTTTTAAAAACCACGCTTATAGCGCCATCTTGTGGTGAAATTTTAACTGATTCGACTATCAGTCGACTATAGGGAAAATCTGATGAATCGGATTTGACTATGAAAATCCTTAGTTGAAGACACCCCTAATATATATATATATATATATATATATATATATATATATATATATATATATATATATATATATATATGAAAGAATACTTATGTTTTGCCCTACAGAGTGATTCAAAGCAAAAACCAAGACTTCCCTGAAGGCTGTCATGTCGTTGGTCAATGCGGATGGAGAACGCACACAGTATCAGATGGAACAGGTCTAACCCGTGTTCTTAATGACTGGCCTTTAGACGTCTCACTCTCTCTTGCACTTGGAGGCATCGGCATGCCAGGGTACATCATCCTCTGATTCCTAATGGTTACAGCTGCAGACCATAATGAGCTGCAAAGCTGGTTGGCTTTACTTCCTGTCGTACTTTGGCATTTAGTTTAGTGTGGATTCCCATTCGGTCACATTGCATTTGTGATATTATTACAGTAAACCACTTTAGATCTTATTTCCGTAACTTTGTGGCCGTGCTCTTTCCAGGTTAACAGCACTGTACGGTTTGGAGGAGGTGTTGGATGTTAAGTCAGGTGAGACTTGCTGGTGAATGCAGCAGCTGGAGCTGTAGGAAGCATTGTGGGTCAGATCGCTAAACTAAAAGGCTGTAAGGTGGTGGGTTCAGCAGGCAGTGATGCTAAAGTAGATTACTTAAAGGAGCTGGGCTTCGACTATGCCTTCAACTACAAGACTGTGTCATCACTGGATGAAGCTCTGAAGCAGGGATCGCCTGATGGCTATGACTGCTACTTTGACAATGTAAGAACTTTTAAATGATTTATATTCATTCATTATTTCTTCCATTTCTTTTCTATTTATTCATTTTAATATGTTTAATGTGTATTTTTTTTTTTTTTCTGCTGTCCTCATTTATTATTTGTTATTTTGCTGTACAGCACTTTGGTCCGCTGTGGTTTTAAATGTGCTTTATAAATAAAATTGAATTGAATTGAAATCTCCCGCTTTATCCTCTATTAGGGTCGTGGTGGGGGGGGGGTTCCCCATGCCCATCCAGGGGAGAACGTCTCGGACGCCGGGCAGATACACCCAGGACAGGGCGCCAATCTATCGCTGGGCACACACTCACTCACACAGACACACTCTATATGGGGCAATTTGAGATTTCAATTGACTTGATCCATGTTTTTGGACTGTGGGAGGAAACCGGAGAACCCTGAGGAAACCCACGCAGACACGGGGCGAATATGGAAACTCCACCCAGATGGGGATTCGAACCGGGAATCCCTAGCGCTGAGAGCCGAACGTGCTAAACCACTAAGCCACCGTGCCATGATTTATATTGATTTTTATATATTTATATATATTGATAATGTTAATTTTTATTAATATTTTTTCCTTGCACGTGTAACCGTCGTTCTCTGAGCTCACACTGCCAACAGAGATGAATCGGTCACTGGGCTACAATGAACCTCACGTGCAAAAAGTCTCCTAGCAACAGAAATCTTTACCTTAATTCAAATGTTTTCACAGGACAGCCCTGTTGTGACATGTTTACATGTGAAAGTGGCTTTCAGTGACCTGTTCACTTTGCTACCCGCTAAAATAATACTCAAGTATTTACTTGCCCAAATAATCCTATAGGGATCAGCACTGGATTTCAGACAGTGTTTCAGTGGCATGTCTTTGTATTCCGATATACTAATGTTACATACAGTAAGGTCTGTGTCTCCTAAAATAAATTCCAAGTGTTTGTCCATATTGTGTGACTTCAGTATTATTTAATAACATTAATAATATTGCCCATTTTGTGTGTGGTGCATTCTCGGTTCCGGTTACTGCTGTTATACAGAGTGATTATCTTACTGTAGATACAGTAACTCAAGTAAAACAGAGATACTGTGACGTCATCTTGAACCGGTCTGACTCTAAAGTCGTGTCTCTCAACAAGACGTCTCTCCAAAAAATGTGGCTCACTGGATTAACTGTGTGTTTAAGAGAGGGAGGGTTTACAGGAACCCAATGAGATCAGCAGTTTTCTTTTGTTCTATCTGGCATCAATAGTCATGCCAATTACAAAAGCACTGATCATGTTTCTGATCGTCATTGTAAACACTGAATGGCTTTATATCCTACGTTGTTACACTGTTGTCTGGTTATATAATCGCGTACATGAGTAAACGTACAGATTTCTAATAAATAAATGCATGTTTAACAGGTTGGTGGTCATTTCTCCAGTGTGGCGCTCTCGCAAATGAAGATTTTGGACGCATTGCTGTGTGTGGAGGAATTTCATTATACAATGACAAAGATCCTCAAACAGGTGAGTGCTTAACTGAAGTTACGTTCTAATATTGTGCAGAGAGGGGAACTGAGTTCAGAGCTGAGTGTGAAATTCATACTTAATAAATAAATAAATAAATACATTTGTGTCCCCAATATGTGTTTGCATGTTTTCCTGAAGGGCCTTACCCACACCTACCCATGATCTTTAAGCAGCTGAAGATGGAAGGGTTCCTAGTGAGAAGATGGGCGCACAAGAATAACGAGTCGCTTAACAAGATGCTGACCTGGGTGAAAGAGGTAAGAAGTGTGTTATTTAAGCTTTGTATAATTAAAAAAAAAAAACAATAATAATAAATGTTTTTTTTTTCTGTTGCAGGGGAAGCTGAAGTGTCGCGAGCATGTGACCGTCGGCTTTGAGAACATGCCCTCAGCCTTCATGGGGATGTTACAGGGTGAAAACATTGGAAAGGCTATTATTAAAATCTGAACATTCACCCGTATCCCTGTGTTTTGGACTAAAACTGTTTAAATTTGACAAATAAAAGCTTAGGTTTGATTTTGTTTTGGGTCGTTTACTGTGGTTTAGTAGTAAACCTGGAGTTGCTACCTGGTGAGTTTCTGGTTTAGGAACTTTTACAAACTAACTGATGTATTTTAATTGAATGCAAAAAGACCTCAGGGTTATTATTGATGTGTACCATGAGGCTGCAGAATCACCGTGACACTGAAAGTAGAATGAAGGTGAAGGTATCACAGTAGACTTGTTTTTAAAAGCCAGGTTTGCAAACAATAGTAAAATAATCTGTAACCCTTGTGTAAGACGGGCCATTAAGTGTCTTTGTTGCACCTGCTGTATTCATATCAGCACAACACACCTTACCATGCATCACCGTATCACAATGTGCCGAGTCATTCACAACCATCTAGAAAATATTAAGTCAGTTGTGACCTAATTATCGCCGGTTTTTACAGAATAATCAGGTGAGGGCTTAAAAGTTGTGCACTGTAACAACCAACAGTGCTTTTTATTACTTTCTTGGTAAACTAGATTACTTGTCTTTGTGTGTTCAATGTGAAATGTATGTGCCTGTGCTAAAAACCTCTTTTATATAATTCTTTATCTTAATCCAACCAATAAACATGACTAATAAAGAATTAATTCTGAGAATTATTTAAGAGTCACACAGATGATTATTGTGGCTGACCCCTAACAGCAATAATAATAACGTAGCAGTAAGAATCGCATACAAGCCCGGCCATATTCAGCAAAAACCTACATCGAGGCTGCCAAAAGCATGTTGGAAATTCATTCATGGTCTATCGTGACCAAAGCTGCAGCCGTAAGTATTCCACGTGCAAAAACAACTCTGTGCACATCAACAAAGCAATACTGTACTCAGAGAAGCATGGTGGGGGTAGCAGTTTGATATATATATATATATATATATATACATACACATAGCTGCTAAAGATTAAAAAAAATATTCCATTTCAGCAGGTGACTTACTTAAAGCATCAAAAAATAGAAGATTTAGGCTTAAATAGAAGATCAAAGTTTTGGAACAGCCCAGACCAGAATCCAGTCCAAAATATATGATGAGGTGGATCTGCAAAGCTCAATATACTCTAAATATAATAAAGAAATATAAAAAAAAATAAAGAAAGAAAGCTGTCAAAAAAACTCTCAATATAAATAGACTGCCAACCGCATGCAGAAGTGTGACACAATCCCATCTTTTTTCTTTTTGACATACTGAATATATATTCATTCATTCATTCATTCATTCATTATCTCTCGCTTTATCCTCTATTAGGGTCGCGGTGGGGTTCCCCATGCCCATCCAGGGGAGAACGTCTCGGGCGCTGGGCAGATAGACCCAGGACAGGGCACCAATCCATCGCTGGGCACACACTCACTCACACAGACATACACACTCTATATGGGGCAATTTTGAGAATTCAATTGACTTGATCCATGTTTTTGGACTGTGGGAGGAAACCCACGCAGACAACATGGAAACTCCACCCAGATGGGGATTCGAACCGGGAATCCCTAACGCCGAGAGGCGAACGTGCTAAACCACTAAGCCACGCCTCGTCCAAACCTGATTTGGTTATTTTTTAAAATTGTGTAAACCACATACAGTATATTGTAATGCTTTGTATGTAAAACTTCAGGTTTCAGGTTTCAGGTTTTAGTTGGCCATAACGCTGAATCACTGTGACTTAAACCTTCCCTCTAGTAACGTGAGTGAAAACGAAGCACCTGCAGCCCTGTCAAAGTGACTAATGAACGCCGCTGTTTCATATTGACACTGCATACAGGGACAATGTATGCAAACTGTAGAATGATTAAATATCTAACCTGCATTTAGTTAACAGTTAGTTACGCAGCTATGTTGCTAATAAAAACAATAAAACAATATTTAAGCTCAGCCTGTAGAACGACTTGCAGATGTCTTTATCAATCAGCAGGATTGTGGAGCTAAACGGGGAGGTTATGACATGTTATTTACACAAGTCCCTGTGGAAAGTTTTCAAACGAGTAGGTGGAGCATTCGGGTATAAAACAGCCTTCTGACTCTTTAGACTCTTATTCAAGCTCTACAACGGTCTACTGAAGTACAGCAGCAGAAACATGGTCAAAGCCAAGGTCTGGACTCTTCGTAAGCATTTCGAAGGCTTTCCAAAGGAGAGTGACTTCGAGCTTAAAGAGGAGACGCTGCCTGAAGTGAAAGATGGAGGTGATTATTTTATTTTTATGAAGCAGTATGATGCGTGAGGTACTTATTTGCCAGCAACACTGATTTTTGTTTACCGTATTTCAGAGGTTATGCTGGAGGCCATCTTCCTCAGCCTTGATCCGTATTTAAGGTACTGTATCTTTACTTAAAAACTACTTACCGGCAACGTTTTTTTTTGCGCAGTATTGTTTCCGTGAGCGTGGCTTAGTGGTCCGTGTTTCCATGTTCTCCCCGTGTCCGCGTGGGTTTCCTCCGGGTTCTCCGGTTTCCTCCCACAGTCCAAAAACATGGATCAAGTCAATTGAGTTCTCCAAATTGCCCCATATAGAGTTTGTCTGTGTGAGTGAGTGTGTGTGCCCAGCGATAGGTTGGCGCCCTGTCCTGGGTGTGTCTGCCCGGCGCCCGAGACGTTCTCCACTGGATGGGCATGGGGAACCCCCCCGCGACCCTAATAGAGGATAAAGCGGATGATAATGGATGGATGAATGTTCGAATCCCCATCTGGGTGGAGTTTCCATGTTCTCCCCGTGTCCACGTGGGTTTCCTCCGGGTTCTCCGGTTTCCTCCCACACTCCAAAAACATGGATCAAGTCAATTGAGTTCTCCAAATTGCCCCATGTAGAGTATGTTTGTGTGAGTGAGTGTGTGTGCCCAGCGATAAGTGCTTTGTTCTCATTGATCTCACATGTTGATTGTATTTAACTGTATTTTAAATGTCTGACTTTATTGCAGACCAATGAGTCGAGTCTTGATGAAAGAGGGGGATGCAGTGATCGGGGGGCAGGTGGCCAAGTAAGATACTAATATCTACCGACATTTATTTATCATGTTTTTAATGTTTAATCATTTTTATTACAATGTTTATTTACTGGGGCGGCACAGTGGCTTAGTGGTTAGCACGTTTGCCTCTCAGCACTATGGATTCCCGGTTCGAATCCCAATCTGGGTGAAGTTTGCATGTCCACATGGGTTTCCCCCGGGTTCCCCAGTTTCGTCCCACAGTCCAAAAACATGGATCAAGTCAATTGAATTCTCAAAAAATTGCCCCATATAGAGTGGGTCTGTGTGAGTGAGTGTGTGCCCAGCGATGGATTGGCGCCCTGTCCTGGGTCTATCTGCCCAGCGCCCGAGACGTTCTCCCCTGGATGGGCATGGGGAACCCCACCGTGACCCTAATAGAGGATAAAGCGGGAGATAATGAATGAATGAATGTTTATTTACTGATTTATCTTTAGAAAATCTTCAGGGTACAAAATCATTGCCCACTCGTTCTGATCACAAAGTAAAGGTTGGAATCAATGTATAATGTTATGTCAGGTTCTGGGGTTGTAGATAATCAGAATAATTTTGTGTAAATAATTTATGTTCTCTACCATGTACATTTAACTTCATAAAAGACTTTAAAAAACGGCCTGGATTTCAGTAAAATACATTAAATCTGTACTTTAAAATGCTACTGTTTTATGAAGACATTAAAAAATGTAAATGATCGAAGTTGCGATGTTGTTTCCTCATCAGGGTCATTCAGAGCAAGAACCCAAAATACCCAGTGGGCTGTTACGTGGTTGCTACGTGTGGCTGGAGGACTCATACTGTAACTGATGGGAAAGCCATATTTTCCCTAAGCATGTATCGAATTCCTGATGGCTGGCCCTCGGACGTACCTCTGTCCCTGGCTCTCGGTGGCTTTGGAATGACCGGGTAATGCATTTACAGTCGAAACATTTGCATTCGGGCTTATGAAGTTTAAAACTTATAAGAATAATGTATGCATTTGGGTTTTATGTCCACGTTTGGAGTAGCAGTTGATCTAACCTAACTTTATGGATAACCATCTGGTTTAGTTTATCTGCCCTTTATGGAGTGGAAGAGATTCTTCAGGTGAAGGCAGGGGATATTGTGCTGGTCAGTGCTGCAGCAGGAGCTGTGGGCTCTGTGGTGGGACAAATCTGTAAGATCAAAGGATGTAAAGTGGTTGGATCAGCTGGTAGTGATGCAAAAGTGGCTTATCTTAAAGAGCTGGGCTTCGACCACGCCTTCAATTATAAGACTGTGGGTTCTCTGGATGATGCACTGAAGAAGGCCTCACCTGAAGGGTATGACTGCTACTTCGAGAATGTAAGTATTAGGTTTATCTTTGGTGGTTTTTTTTGTTGTGGTGTAACTTTTACCTTAATTATATTAAAATGCTTTTCTGTGTTTTATTTCCAGGTTGGTGGCAACTTTTTTACCGCAGCACTGAATCAATTGAGAAACGGAGGGCGTGTCGCTGTGTGTGGAGCCATTTCTCTGTACAATGCTACCACACCACAGATGTGTAAGTTGCCTGGTATACATCCACTGACAGCATCTTTATTTTCTGATTAAGGCACTTTATTTGTCAACTGAATTAATGAAATGGGTTAGTTTCAAAACTTTGCACCGAGTAACCACCAGGGGTTGCAATGCTACTTTATGATGGTGCCCTCAAGCTTCTATTAGGATAAATGCATTCCAGAAAATTTTTAATACCTTGAATAAGTCTTTTCTGTCCTTGCTTTGTCGTCGCTGTAGGTCCTTACCCCCACATGGACATTATAACAAAGTGTCTCAGGATCCAGGGCTTTCATGCCAATCTCTGGCCTGAAAAAGACGAGGAATCTATCAAAAAACTGCTCGCCTGGAAGAAAGAGGCAAGATAACTCAATATAAATAGACTGACAACCGCATGCCGAAGTGTGACACAATCCCATCTTTTTTGTTTTTGACATACTGAATATATATTCATTCATTCATCCATTATCATCCGCTTTATCCTCTATTAGTGTCGCGGTGGGGTTCCCCGTGCCCATCCAGGGGAGAACGTCTCGGGCGCTGGGCAGATAGACCCAGGACAGGGCGCCAATCCATCGCTGGGCACACACTCACTCACACACACACTCTATATGGGGCAATTTGGAGAACTCAATTGACTTTATCCATGTTTTTGGATTGTGGGAGGAAACCGGAGAACCCGGAGGAAACCCACGCGGACACGGGGAGAACATGGAAACTCCACCCAGATGGGGATTCGAAGCGGGAATCCCTAGCGCTGAGAGGAGAACATGCTAACCACTAAGCCACCATGCCACTAAGCCATCATTTATATTGTCATTAATTTTCCAAATTTTTTACTTTTTTAATAAAATAATATAATATATATTCAGTGGCGGCACGGTGGCTTAGTGGTTTAGCACGTTCTCCTCTCAGCACTAGGTATTCCCGGTTCGACTCCCCATCTAGGTGGAGTTTCCATGTTCTCCCCGTGTCCGCGTGGGTTTCCTCCGGGTTCTCCGGTTTCCTCCCACAGTCCAAAAACATGAATCAAGTCAATTGAATTCTCCAAAATTGCCCCATATAGAGTGTGTCTGTGTGAGTGAGTGTGTGCCCAGCGATGGATTGGCGCCCTGTCCTGGGTCTATCTGCCCAGCGCCCGAGACGTTCTCCCCTGAATGGGCATGGGGAACCCGGGAGATAATGAATGAATAAATAAATGATATGATGTTCTGATGTTCATTTCACAGGGAAAGCTAAACGTGAAAGAACATGTCACAGAAGGTTTCGACAAGATGCCAGCTGCATTCCTGCTGATGATGAAGGGGACAGAACTGGGGAAACCTGTAGTTAAAGTGTGACTTTAAGTTTTAAAAGCCTCATGTTTCGTGGTATTTGTCCGCTTCATGTTTTCTGGTACTCATTGAACTCTTGTCATTAAAGACCTTTTAATGAAGTTAAGTGTTTTTATTTTTTGTGGGGATCTTAACGCATGCCTTTTACTTTTCATGATGGCGGGTCTATAAATTTCAGAATAATATCAGAATCTGATTCTACATTTTAATTGGACGGATTGAATGACTTTGGAAAAGCGGTGGAGTTCATTTAAATACAAGGTCGTCTGTGATTACACCGTCATTAGTAACGCCCTACCAACTGAGCTGCAATATTTAAAAAATCATACTGTAAATTCAGACCAAGATAAGAACATTGTTTATATTTTCTTTTCCCCTCAAATGTTTGCTCAACAGCAGTCCCACGTTAAATGTTATTTTAAGCTCTTATTACACTACTTAATATATGAATATGTTTTCTTTTGTAGATAAACCATAACATCATTTGATATTTTCTATATAAATACATTATTATACAACAAGACTTTTTTCTATGAGATTTTTAGTTTACTACTAATCAATGAAGACTTTCTGTTCTGTTCTGTTGTTGGGGTTGTATAGAATATCCTTCACTTATCATACAGATGGACTTTGTAGTTCTCTGTTCTCTGTTGGTCAGGACATCACAGAGCGGGTATCATTAGGGTGGTGGATTGTTTATTGTCAGTTCTGCAGTGACACTGATGTGGTGGGGGGGGTTAGTGCAGCAGTGCTGCTGGAGTTTCATTTCTTCACCTCAGTGACACTGCTGGGATAGGAATAATGCACCAACCAAATAATCCCTGCTCTGTGGGGGTACTATTGGGGTTCTGACCATTAGAACAGAGTACACAGTATGTACTGTAGAACACAAACAGATGGACTACAGAATGGAATTGGAGAACTACAAAGTCCATCTTTACAAGAAGTGGAACTGAGAACAGTGTTTAGCATGTTCTCCTCTCAACGCTAGGGATTCCCGGTTCGAATCCCCATCTGGGTAGAGTTTCCATGTTCTCCCCGTGGGTTTCCTCCGGGTTCTCCGGTTTCCTCCCACAGTCCAAAAACATGGATCAAGGGCAATTGAGTTCTCCAAATTGCCCCATATAGAGTGTGTCTGTGTGAGTGAGTGTGTGTCCAGCGATGGATTGGCGCCCTGTCCTGGGTCTATCTGCCCAGCGCCCGAGACGTTCTCCCCTGGATGGGCATGGAGAACCCCACCGCGACCCTAATAGAGGATAAAGCAGAAGATAATGAATGAATGAATGAATGAATGAATAAAAGGAAAACGTTATAAAACACACGTTCGCATGAAGCCAGCCGCCAGTGTTTTAGTTAAATCCTGTTTATAAACCTTTAGTCTAGTTTATTTTATTATACTTACCGTTAAGATGCACTTCGCAGTCCATCAGTCTCCTGCGTCTTTATAAACTTTATATAGAAATAAAATAAAGTTGTTAAACTCCTCCGGTTTGATCAGTAAACAAACCCTGAGAGTTTTCTACAGCGTGAAAAAAGAGATCAGATTCTAAACTGCAATAATATAAGAAATAAAGAGCAGCTTTCATTCTCAAAAACTCTCACAATTATTTACACTTTTGTTTTTAAAGGAAAGTGAAGTGATATTATTTGTAGTTCTCGTGTTTGGCTTCATGTTTGTCCTGTTTGCTACTGTGGCTCCCCCAGCTGGTTATAACCAGAATCGCAAGACAACATTACCCATCGGTTCGTTAGCGGGCATGTCTCTGAATCTGCCAGTAGAGGGCGACGTTATGAAAAAGGCCAATAAGGTAAGTGAAGCAAAACAATGTCAACCATTTTAATCTCATCATTTATTAAAAGTAAAAAATGAGAAAATGTCCCTTTTTGTCATCACTTCCAACCAAAAGTGTTTTATATTTGATTGACAGGGTGGAGTTTCCATGTTCTCTTTTTCCGTGTGGGTGTTTTCCGGGTTCTCCACAATGCAAATGGTTCTGCAAAAGCATGACTTCAAGGTAAAGTGGCTGCTCTCAATCACCTGGGAGTGAGGGTGTGCCCAGCGATGGACTGGCGAAACGTTCTGCCCTGCATCAGCACGAGACGGGAGAATAAGAGCTGGTTTGACATCCAGGTAGAGCCGAGTTTATTGTATCAAAATCAGTCATTTATAACTTTAATTCTTTAAAGATTCATGTTGGAGATTCACTTTGCGTGTCTGTGCAATTAAAAACGACAGATTTAATGCACAGGCCCGTTTCTGATTCATGGCTTACATGACAGACTGTAATAAGATGCCTCACAAGGGAAACCACATTTTATTGGGGCCACGCTTGTCATCGCCATGCAGTTCTTTGGTGAACTATTCATCTTCACTCTTCACAACATCATCACACATTTGTACAAAATCAAGTTAATAAATACATTTCTATAATGCTCGAATAACTTTGACCCCTTGATCAGACGAGAGGTCATGATTAGATTGATATACACTTGCACTAAACATCTAAGCCATGGCACTAAAGGGAACATCTGTAATTAAATCTTCTGCTTTAATACAAATGAAATGAATAGTTTATACACATATACACTTAACAGTCACATTAAAGTCTTTACACGTCATAAAAGATCCTGTATATAGCAGCAGCTCATACTTAATACTGTTTTATTTTGTATATGAAAAAATACAGCTTTAATTTACAAAGGACAATTAACATTTTGAAGACTGAAATAATGGGTAACAGGTCAAACTATAGATTTTACATCCACCATGGTGTTCTGATCCAGCTTTTGTTGTGTTGAGTGGCAAATTAAAAATGAAAATGTGCCGATTTCCTTTTTCTAAAAGACAGAAATAAACCAGCAAGAAAGAATTAGTGAATTTAATATTTTAAATATTGTGTATTTTAAAAATAGCTGCATAATTACAGGTCAATGAACCAGTAAAATAGGTTTTAAGGTCATTTTGGAGCACATTCCTTATTAATTATTCATTATTATTCGATTTCTTTGGACGCAGTTGTGATTATGAGGATTATATGCAGCAATTGAGCTACTATTGTAAAATAAATCCCATAATGCAGCCCTTTCTGTTGTTAGTCAAACATGTATTAACAGCTGCATATGAAAGATGTATGTACGACCGTGTAAACACTCACCTGGAACAATCCTTCCCCCCCCAGCCATGCAAGCAGCGACACCTGTTGGGTCGAATACATCTGCCTCCATTTTGACATGGCTCAGAGCACACAGCTGTGGAAACGCCCCAAACGTATTAATGCTGATGTTCTGTATAAGTGCCCTCATCAAACTGCTTAATGACCAACGTGTTCACGTACCACTTTGACATCGTGTTCCGGTCCAACCAGGTGAACATTCGCACTGGTATGGAGCCGCGCAGCGACCACCATTCAGACAAGGAAAAATGCAAATTGCTGCCACACATGAACAAAGAACCAGCGTAAAGGATGACATAAAAGAACCAGATGTACAAGTGTCTGCCTTTTTTTTTTTTTTTTTTACATATTCATAAACTAAACATAATATTGAAAACATTTAATCTGAACCTTTAATTTTCTTTATTTAAATAAAAAAAATCTGAACAAATATGCAGCTCGGGACATTAGTTTGAAATGTTTTGACTGGGTGTCAAACTCACGTTCTTCACAGTGTTGACCCGTCCAGCCGTTTGGACACGAGCACGTATTTGGCCGCTCGCACTCACCTCCGTTCTGACACTGCACCCAGCACACAGCTGCAGAAGAACACAAAGAGACTGAGACCACACGTTCTGCAGTCATAACACTCAACACCTCACTGAGCAGAGGGGCATATGAGCCCAAAACCGCCACTGAAAGAAAGGTTCTAAAATCCGGACAGATGATGCAGAAGCAAAGATTTATTCACAGCCCAGAAGCGTGACGTTACAATCTTAGCTTAAGTTCAAAGATCTCAAACAAAATGATGGTGCTGAAAGATTATGCAGTGAGGTGTAAATGGGGTTAGAGGTGGAACAGCCGCACACTGGAGATTTTCAAAGAGTACTCACAGACAAGGCTGCAGATAATTACACAATGCAAACATGCAGATAACATTACATTTGCAGTATAGTATAGTTATGTATTCACAGAAAGGTTTGTATTTGTGTGTGTATCTCATTATATTCATTCATTCATTCATTATCTCCCGCTTTATCCTCTATTAGGGTCGCGGTGGGGTTCCCCATGCCCATCCAGGGGAGAACGTCTCGGGCGCTGGGCACACACTCACTCACACAGACACACTCTATATGGGGCAATTTTTTTTTTTGGAGAATTCAATTGACTTGATCCATGTTTTTGGACTGTGGGAGGAAACCGGAGAACCCGGAGGAAACCCACGCAGACACGGGGAGAACATGGAAACTCCACCCAGATGGGGATTGGAACCGGGAATCCCTAGAGCTGAGAGGAGAACATGCTAACCACTAAGCCACCGTGCCGCCATCTCATATATATATATATATATATATATATATATATATATATATATATATATATATATATATATATATATATAATGTTTTCTACATTGACAATAAGCACATTTTAAAGCACAGTATAAAACATTTCCTCTACAAACAAACATAAAGGGACCTTCATTATTGTTATAACATTTACAGAAAAATGCTAATTAAAAAAAAGATTTGCAATTGGAGTAAATTTAACTAAGATACAATTTCCACTAAAGTTTCCTCAATTATGAAGCCTCAAGGAAAATATATAAACTTTTTTTAAAGAGCCAGTGTGTGTGTGTAATAGAAACGTTCATTTATATTGCCATCAAACTAGAGCAACTTCAAATAAAAACATTCTGAGTAAAATAACGAGAGGCATTAGATTCTAAACGGCACTGTAAAGAATATGTATATGTTCACGTTCAGAAACTGTGAAGCAGTTGTTAACAGATGGATGACCCAGCACTGCTTGTTAGGTTGTGCAGGCAGACAACATTCAGCATGTTCAAGCCACTGATTCCAAAGTGTGCAGCTGTACATATTCAAGCAGTTGCTTATCGATGCTTATGGGGTCAGGCTGGCATGAGCACGGCCTACGGCTACCTCTACAGGATGGGGGTTCAGTCCATGTGCCATTCTGCAAGCACACACTCCTTCCTCTGCCTTCCATGGCATAGCCCGGGAAGCACGAGTACACCGCCACATCGCCAAGCTGGAAGAGAGCCTTACGGACCACTCCATTAGCCAAGTGGAGAAGAGGGCCACAGGACACCCCTGCGTAGTGGCAAGATGGATTGGGCCAGCCAGTTAGAGAAGGAGATTTTCATAAATAATAAGTTGGTTATGAAGGACAATAGGTTGTTAAATGCTGCAAATTTTGTAAACTGTATCCAAGAATGTCAGACGATGCAGAACCAGGTGCAGTGTAAATCGGAATCAGAAGACTTCATTAGTCCCCTTGGGGGGGGATTGCAGTTGATACAGTTGCACTTATTATTAAGTATTTCGATACTCGAGATAGCGAGTGTAATGTATTTAACAAATAAAGGATAAAAAGTTGTATTAACAAAAAACGCTTCTTTAAAAGCAAAAGAGAAATGCAACAGAGAAAACGGGCTGAATGTAAATCAAAAGATATGAATGATATATTGTGTTATCACTAAACCCTTGGAAGTTAAGGTTCCAACACATTGTATTGACCTGCATATCAAATAAATAAAGACAAAATAAAACCTGGTGGAACATGTCCAAACAGTCTAATGCTGTAATCAAAGCAAAATAATCCTTTACAATGTTGTTGTTACATTCTCCCTCATGTGTTACATGTTACGAGTGTCCCTCGTTTGGGGTGTTATTGTCTTAGCTGGGTGATTGGTTTGTTTTGGTTCCCGTGATTCGTTGGTTTGTTATTTAGTTTCCGTTTCCCATCTCTTCGGCGCACGTCTTTGTTTTGCGGTATCATACCCAATGTTACTTTGTTCGTTTGTTCCCCCCTTTCTGTTGGCGTCCCGTCACCAATTTTTAATAAATTCGAGTTTTGGATTTTATCCCGGTGTCTCTTGGACTCTCCGTCTGCGTTCAACCACGGTACGGCGCTGCGCATCTTCTCCGCGCAGGTCGTATTCGTGGGAGCGTTTCCATGGACCGACGCACGCATTACTCCCCGTGCGGTCGGTGTCCGGGAAGCGTTCACCAGGCGCGAGCGGTCGTACGCATCTACTCCGCGTAGCCGCCCTCTCCCGGGGAAAGACGGACCTATCTAACAGTTGTAAATCAGCCAAAGAATCACTTTTTCCAACCCGATATCTTAGTTTTTTTTTGTTTTAGAATGATTTCATGATGTTACATTTACATTTCAATGTAATCATTTAGCAGACGCTTTTATCCAAAGCGACTTACAAATGAGAACATCAAAAGTCAGAAGGTTATAGAGAAAACCAACTGCACTGTAAATTCATCAAACCTGATTGTTATTTGATGCCCCCCCCCCCCCTTTTTTTTTTTCCTACAACAGGTATTTGTTAAAGAAATGCGTCTTTAGTAGTTTCTTAAAACTGCTTAGTGATTCTGCCTTACGGACAGATTTCTTTTAATGATGTCTTTTAATTAGCAAAGAGATGACAACAAAAGGAAGCAACCTTTACTCACTTTCACAAACCGAGCTGACAGGACTCCACGTCTGGTCAGGTCTGCAGGTGATGGAGGCCGAGCCTTTTCCTTGATTACCTTTGACCTGCTGACCTTTAGGACAGCTGACCTGTGCTGTCTGACCCACTAGGAACATTGTGGTGTTAATGCTGTTCCCTATCCACCCTGGAGGAGGTGGGCATGACTTGGCTACATAGAGAACAAAAAAAATATATTGCTTTTAAAAGCATCAAAATATTAAAGATAACGATGGCGTTGAGCTCGCGGAATCTTACGTGTACAGGTTGGAAATGCCGAACTCCAAGAGCCATTTCCAGTGCAGATAACAACAGCCTCTCCTTGGAGTGTATATCCCTTATCACAGAAAAACTCGAGTGCTTTTCCACTAAACAGACTGTGCTCCTGCACCCTTCCGTTCAATAATCCAGCCGGTCGATTACAACCTTTAAGGACTGAGACAGAAAATGGACAGTTACGCAACACTGACTGCAATCCATGAGCAAGTGCACACCATTAACCCCTTAAGCCTCTATTTACCTTCGCATTTCGGCACAGGTGAACTCCAAGTTCCATCAGACTGACAGATGAGTCTCTGTGGACCAATCAGATTCATCCCCAAGCTACAAACATAGGTGACATTGCTCTGGAATGAGTTACCGGAGAACACGGAGACGGCGTTGTCTACAACCGGCGGAGGCCCACATGAGACCACTGAAAGTGAAGTTCAATAAATACAAAGCCATGTAAATACAAAAGTACATGTCAATTATCAATATGCATTGTATCAGACATTAACAATAACATCAAACTCAGTAGAGTGGGTCTGTTCTGACATTTACAATTACAGTTGAAGGCTTGTTGTTACAGAACCAGCCATTCAGTTCTGAATCCCACACAGCGCTTTGGCTGAGGCATTAATAAGACATTAAGAAGCTCACCAACACATGAAGGTTGAGTGCCACTCCAAGTTCTGTCTCCTTGACAAATCTGAACATGGTCACCCTGTGATTTAGAAAGAACCCAATAAATAAACACAATAATGTTCTATTAAGATACTAAAAGGTTTGCTCTTAATAACAAAAATGACTGTTTATAGTGTTTAACAGATAAAAACATTGACTCTCTCTCTGTGTGTGTGTGTGTGTGTGTGTGTGTGTGTGTGTGTGTGTGTGTGTGTGAGAGAGAGAGATTTAGCAAGAAATAATTTATAACATATTGAGTTGCATGACTTAAATAACATAGTATGGTGCCTTTTTGTTTGACACTTTTAAGATTTTAAGGCTAATAAAATTTCTACTAAAACATACAACATAAACACAGATTTTTATTATTTAAAAACACATTTCTTACCTGTAGTCTAAATCCTGGCTGACAGGAGTACGTTACCAAGTCCCCATAACTGTAGCGCTCACCAGTAACGTCACTGTTAGGAACTGGGAGGGGCTTCTCACATATCACAGGTACACATGAGTTGGAGGAGAAAGCTGGAGACCATCTATTAAAAAGCTTAACAAAATATAGAAATGCAACATTTTTATTATAATATTTCAGAAAACTAAGGTCATTTTATACTGTCTTAAACTACTACAGAGCAACGTGTGTGTGTGTGTGTGTGTGTGTGTGTGTGTGTGTGAGTAAATTGGGATATGGGTGTGGCTTTACTATTGAGACAATAGCCATTTTGTAAAAGAAAAATAATCATGATATGTAGGTTTCTACTATTTTAACATTATCATACAGTATTTTCAGAGTTTTCCAAAGTAAACAAATTACAAAAACATCATACCTCACATTTTGATAATCTTGGTCCTTCAAGATAAAATCCTGTCATGCAGGATATCGTGACAACGCCCCCGACGGGTGTGAGCTGTGCTCCACTGACGATGACATTAGTCAGGTTGCTGGGCAGAATGCATGGTATGGGCTCACACCTCACACTGTGTTTTGACCAAGTACCATCACTCTGACAAATAAGTGAATCTGATACAGTTACCACCCTGTACCCCTCTGTACACCTGTCCCAAAAAAGGCCCATTAGAGACTTGAAAGAAAAATTGTATTCAAATAAAAAACGTATTTGCAGTTTCATTTGTTTAATTACCTGTACTGAATCTTGTTACCGTAAGTAAAAAGGGAACCCACAATCTCAGTATTTGGAACATGAGGAGGCTCTCCACAGGACACAGGAAGGCATTGTAAGGTAGGCATCACCCATCTACCGAGTCTTCCGCAGGAGAGATTTGGGTTACCCTGTAAACGATACCCTGATCTGCATTTATAAGTGACAGTATCAGGCGTCGATGTACCGCCTGTCAAAACGGCATTGGGTACTGTTGGAGGAGGTGTTGAGCATGGTCCCTTACTGCATATGGGTATTCCTGGACTCCATATTCCACCCTTGTCACATACAGCCTCTAATGGTCCAAGAATCTTGTACCCTTCATCACACCGGAACCAAATACTTGCTCCACACGTGTGATCGCGGCCAAGAACAGCACCAAACTTCAGCAGCGGCGTGCTGCACATGCAAGGTTGGCATGTTGGAACTTTCCCAAGCCAGTTGCCATCTGCAGCACATCGTAAAATTGGACTGCCTACGATTTCATAGTTAGGAAAGCAAATATATTCCACCACGTCCTCAAAATTGAAACGTGAGCCGTTCAGAAATCCATGACTGATGTCCTCAGGAGGGTCACATGTGACTACGTCACATCTTGGTGGAGAATAATCCCAGTGTCCATCACCTCCACAGGTAATTGAGGGGTTTCCTGCCAGTGTATAGCCCACGTTACATCTGTAGTTCACTTTGCCTTTATATCCGAAATTAGTTCCTGTGAACTGGCCGTTTTTGATGATTGGGGGTCGACCGCAGTTCACTGGGAGACACTTTGGGGCTCGTTCACTCCAAGTGCCATTAGCAAGACAAACGCTGGTGTGTGGCCCGTGAAGAATAAAACCGAGGCTGCAGGTAAAAAGTAGGCGCTTGCCAAAGGTATACTCAGCTCCTTTCACGAACACATCTCTTGAAACCACTGGACGTCCACAAGATACAGCTCTACACCACGGTGCATTGCCATTCCATTTACCATCCATTTGACAAGTTCTTGTTGTAAGTCCCTGTAGAACAAAGCCAGCATGGCACTCATAGTGGACTTCTCCCTTAAAATGGAAATAACTGCCAGTCACTTCACCATTGGCTATCCCCCCCGGATCACCACAGTTGATGGGAACGCAGTGGGGTGCTTCGTTACTCCACTGGCGTTCAGAGATACACTGTTGCATCGTTGGACCATCTAACTCATACCCTTCGTTACAGCTATATTCCACTAATCTGCCCAGAGCGGTATCTGTCACTGTTATCGATCCATGTTTAGGAGCAGGAGGCGTTTCACACTTAGGAGGAACACACCCAGGAGCTGTCCCATTCCACGTTCCATCCTCCTGGCATAGCAAGGTAACTACACTACTGATCTCATACCCTGAATGACAGTGATACTGGACGATAGTTCCATGCAAGAAGCTCGTGTCTGCAGTTGAAGGGTAATCTGCAAAAAGGCTGCCTCCTCCCGACAACTCAGCTGATGGATCTTTGATTTTCAAATAGTCACCAAAGTCGATATGAGGAGGAAGCCCGCAGTCTGCTGGAGTGCATGAGGGCACTGAACTTGACCATCCGTTTTCCTCACAAGTTAGATGGCTTTCGCCCACAAGCAAAAAACCTGGGAAACAACTGTAGAAAATAGTGACACCAAACTTATGGTCCCGGCCTTCAACAAAACCATTATCGATCGGTTTGGGAGGTGAGCAGTAGATCAGTTTGCAAGAAGGAACCTCATTGTCCCACTTGCCACTTTCTAGGCACGTGAGAGTGTCTGGTCCTTCCAGACGGTATCCTCGATTACAGGTATATGTTACAGACCGACTGAACTGAAGTTTTGAATACTTGGCAGAGCCACTGGGGATCTCTTTGGGTGGTGGGCACTCGACTGGGTGACAAGCGGGTACTCCTCCAATCCAGAGGCCACTTTGACCACACAGTATGGTCGAGTTGCCCACGATGTCAAATCCAGGCTTACAGCTATAGAGGGCAGTGCTGAGATACATGAGGCCCTGCACATCCACAATGCCATTTGGTATTTCCTCGGGATGTGGACACTCCACAGGGATGCATTCAGGATACGGTTTGCTCCAGTGTCCATCGGCTTGACAACTAATCAAAGCTTCTTTCCGAAGAGTGAACCCAGCCATACAGGAATAAGAAACCCTGCTGCCAAAATAGGAAGCCATTGAGGACGGATCACCAAATGAAATCTCTGGCGGAGGTCCACAAGTTATCTGTTTACAAACTGGAAAGGTATCATTCCATTTCCGAGATGGAGTACATCGGAGAGTTCTTGCTCCATGAAGCACATACCCCTCCTCACAGGACAGCTCGACGATGCCTGCGTTTGAGTCTGAGCTCCGCAATATCAGATGCTTACCCTCTAGAGATGGCTCCAGACACTGAACTGAAGAACAGAGGGGCGTTCTGCTCTTGTCCCACTTGCCATAATTTGAACAGGTCCAGACTGCATCGCCTGTTAACTCATAACCTTCATCACAGACATACTCCACCTTACTTCCCACCACAAATGTGAACCCAGAGTACTTTCCGTGTTTGATTTCTGGGGGTTTGGTGCAGGTCAAAAGCTCACAAATGGGGGGGTCGATGTTGGACCACTGCCTGTTAGCCATACATATACGCTCTGCTTTCCCTTTCAGATGATAACCATGATTGCAGGCATATGTTACCTTATTATTATACACATAGTTGGTCGTCCTTAATGAGTTCTGTAAAAAACAGACACAGAAATACATGAGTCAAAATGATGTTACCAAAATAAAAATACAATTCAATACAATCAAACGTGGATCTTGCCGTGAGGTGGAAGTGTTAATGGCTACACCTCCATGTGTCTGTGTGGGTATCTGCCCCCCTCTCCCAACCCTAATATAGGATTAAGTGGAAGATAATGAATGTATAAATAAACTTATGTTAACGGTTTATGGAGGAAAATACAAATAGACAAGGATTTTGCTGTAAAAAAATTTTTTTTAAGGGGCTGGGTCCTAGAAGACACTGAAATGTGGTCATAAACGGAGGAAGCTCTGTATATTTTAAAATTAATATTTCTATAAATTTACTCAGATTAAATGTAATTACCTGGATGAAGCCATTGGTCAACGGAGGTGGACTTGAACAATTGTTAGGCTGGCAAGTTGGTAAAACCCCGTCCCATTCTCCATTAGCTTTACATGTCCTCCTCTTCTCCCCTTGGATGTGGTAGCCCGTATCACAACTGTAGGCGATCACTGCTCCGAAGCTGTAGTCGTCTCCACTGACATAACCTCGCTCAATGCTTTCTGGTTTGGAACATCTGACTGGCATACATCCAAAGTCCATGGGTGAAGGTGACCACTCTCCTCCCATTAAACATTTTAGTGTCATTGTGGTATTCAGCACAAAGCCCTCTTCACATTTGTAGCTGAGCTCTGTGTTGATGGGATACTTGGATTTGCCAGTGGAGTCCAGTATGGCGTGAGGAACATCTGAAGGACGCTGGCAGAAGGTGGCGATGCAGTGTGGCATACTATGTCCCTCCGGTGGCACCCAAAGACCCTCTGCATTGCAAATTAACTTGTTATTGTTGCCAGTTGTGTAGCCGTCATTACAAAAGTAGATGGCAATGTCACCAAACAGTTTGTGTCCCATGTCAGAAAGGGCGTGGTCCACAGGGGGCGGTAGTCCACAGGAGCGCGGCACACACTGTGAACCATTGAGGCTCCACTTTCCATCCGCTAAACACTCCAGGGTTTCAGGACCAATTAGTGTGTAGCTAAATGTAAGCAAAAAAAAAACAACACAGATGAATTTAGTATAAAAACTGTAATATTTTGTTTAACAGAAAAATCCAGGTGTGGTAACAGTTACCCTTTTTTGCAGATGATGTGCACCCGACTGCCCAGAGTGAAGTTGTCTCCTTTAAAAAACGCATCCGTCAAGATGGGTGGGCTGCCACAGACCACCGGAACACACATGGGTGTAGGGGATGTCCACTCTCCTGAAGCCTCACACTTCAGCTCTTCCTGACCCTGTAGCCTTTATAACAACAGTTACAATATAAGAAAAAACAATAATTCATTAATTCATTCATTATCTTCCGCTTTATCCTATATTAGGGTCGTCGGGGGGGTTCCCCATGCCCATCCACGGGAGAACGTCTCGGGCGCTGGGCAGATACACCCAGGACAGGGCACCAATCTATCGCTGGGCACACACTCACTCACACAGACACACTCTATAGGGGGGAATTTGGAGAACTCAATTGACTTGATCCATGTTTTTGGACTGTGGGAGGAAACCGGAGAACCCGGAGGAAACCCATGCGGACACGGGGAGAACATGGAAACTCCACCCAGATGGGGATTCGAACCGGGAATCCCTAGTGCTGAGAGGCGAACGTGCTGACCATTAAGCCACCGTGCCGCCGAATATGATTTAATTAACCAAAATATAAAATGTACACGAGACGCCGTTTGTTCACCTGTATCCTTCCATGCAGGTGTATGTCAGTGTGGACAAGTAAACTTTTCCACTGATGGTTAACTCGGCTCTGTCCACCACAGGGGGGTTGCTGCAGGTCACAGGCTTACAGCTAGGGGGTGCTCTATTCCAGTTCAGGTTGGATTCGCACTGGATTTCTGTTGGTCCATGAAGGGTGTATCCATCCTCACAGCTGTTAGAAGAGAACAGGATTACGGATATTACCAAAATAAATCATTCTGCCGTCGGCTGTCCGGCGTTTTTCATTATCTGATGAAGGTATTTGGCTATTTTTCTTCAAACAGCTTTTTATAACTAGCACTGACAGTGGTACCTGAAAGTCACCTTGCTTCTGTATGTGAAGTTTTGGTCCTTTATGATCCCATGCGCTGGGAGAGCAGGTGGACTACACGACATGGCTGATTGAGAAGAAGAATTAGAGCATTCAGATATTTCACCTGTTGTGTTGATTGATGTTATTGCTTTATATTATTATTATTTCTATATTCATTCATTCATTCATTATCTTCCGCTTTATCCTCTATTAGGGTCACGGTGGGGTTCCCCATGCCCATCCAGGGGAGAACGTTTCGGGCGCTGGGCAGATAGACCCAGGACAGGGCGCCAATCCATCGCTGGGCACACACTCACTCACACAGACACACTCTATATGGGGCAATTTTGAGAATTCAATTGACTTGATCCATGTTTTTGGACTGTGGGAGGAAACCGGAGAACCCGGAGGAAACCCACGCAGACACGGGGAGAACATGGAAACTCCACCCAGATGGGGATTCGAACCGGGAATCCCTAGCGCTGAGAGGCGAACGTGCTAAACCACTAAGCCACCGTGCCGCCTTATTTCTATATTGTTCCATATAAACATTCATTCATTCATTCATTCATTATCTCCCGCTTTATCCTCTATTAGGGTCGCGGTGGGGTTCCCCATGCCCATCCAGGGGAGAACATCTCGGGCGCTGGGCAGATAGACCCAGGACAGGGCGCCAATCCATCGCTGTCTATATAAACATTTTACTTTAAAACACTAAACTCATGCATGATGGGAGACAGACAAGCAATGCATTGCAATAGTCGAGTTGAGAGAGGACAAGGGTTTGGTATACATATATTTGATATGAATGTACTGAACTATTTTTGTGTTCAGCTCCAATAAGTAAATAAAAAAAAGATCACCAAACTTTTCCAGTGTAAAGCATATTTTCTATGATGCATTTGTTGCCTACAACATATCGTGATTGCATTAAAGTGCTGTATTATACCTGTGCAGCTCTTTCCATCTCCAGTGTAAGGGAACAGGCATGTACAGATATGAGAACCTTCTGTGTTCTGACAGCTGGCATTCTCATCACAGTCAGAGCCCAGGGCACATTCATCCACATCTACAATATACAAACCCACAGACAGGCATACACTTGCTTACCCATTATTAAAATGGTAGTATTTTCATTTTTAATGCATTAGCTCTACATAAATGATTCTGAAGTCTTTTCTGTTATAGAAACTGTTATTCAAATACAATCATGAACTCTGGATCTTCTATTGCAAGCGCTTTTTTAGTGACCCATCGGTTAAGACTTTCTTACCCAGACATGCAGGAAGGTTACCAGCCCACTTGCCACTGCTGGCACACAACATTTTGCTCTCTCCCAAGAGGTAGAAGCCAGGCTTACACTGGTACAGAACCGAGTTTCCAGCATAGAAAATACTCCCACTGTAATGACCATGTTCTAGAATAGGAGGCGCACCACAGTTCACACCTGCAAGAAAAGACCTAAACTATCACTACTTAGCTTTGTAGGACATGCCATTGCAAAAAAAAATAAAAACGGAATTTTCATTAATATTAAACCTTGACCCCAAAAAAAAGAATGTTGGATTTTGCACACACTAACAGAAGGGCGGCGGCACGGTGGCTTAGTGGTTTGGCACGTTCGCCTCTCAGCGCTAGGGATTCCCGGTTCGAATCCCCATCTGGGTGGAGTTTCCATGTTCTCCCCGTGTCCGCGTGGGTTTCCTCCGGGTTCTCCGGTTTCCTCCCACAGTCCAAAAACATGGATCAAGTCAATTGAATTCTCCAAAAATTGCCCCATATAGAGTGTGTATGTGTGTGTGAGTGTGTGCCCAGCGATGGATAGCGCCCTGTCCTGGGTGTATCTGCCCAGCGTCCGAAACGGTCTCCACTGGATGGGCATGGGGAACCCCACCGCAACCCTACTAGAGGATAAAGTGGAAGATAATGGATGAATGGTGTACTGAGGGCATTTTCTGAGGTCAGGTGGAAGAGGCTCGGCTTTGCAAACATCAGCGAGGCTGTGCTGCTGTGTGCACACACGTACGTTCACACCGAGGCTGTGCGTGGCTCCATGCGCCCTTGTTAAGACACTGCTGCACAGGTTCTCCCACCAAATAATATCCAGGATTGCAGGAGAACTTCACCTGAGCGCCAGGTCTCACTGTTGAACTGGAGGCGCGCAAATTGGACACACTGTTTTCCAGCAGAGGGCAGTCTAATCCAGGGAACACATGAACATGCAATATTAACATGTGATAAAATTATATCTTTTTCATTTAAAGTATTTGCAGTATGAATAAAAATGCTATTTAAAAATGTGTCAATATCGTCTTCAATGTTTGATTGAACAGAATTAAGGACCACGGTGACAGTGATGGCTCAGGTACTGATTGAAAGTTGTTGAACAATCGTTCATTCATTTGTTAGTTATTTTATTATTAGGATCAAATCTGGATCTAAAGCCTTAATTAATTTTCACTAATAAAAAGTCCTGTGGAAATGCTGTGGACTGATCGCCAGCCAATCACAGGAAAAACCCACAGACCATATATTTGAATTTAAGGGCTTATTTATCTTTGGATTGTGAGAGAAGTTTCTAGAGGAAACACACATTAAAAACCCAAACCCAGGCATTTAATGGTGTAATGCAACAGCATAATCTATGATACTATACACTTGGTTTAATTTAAATTCAGTCTTAACTATTGTCCTTCCGCTGGTTTCATTTTTTATTACTTTGATGTTTTTGCTGTAATGTTTTGCAGAATTTATAGTTATTTCTTTAACTTCATTTTAGTGAACATTCATTCATTCATTATTTCCCACTTTATCCTCTATTAGAGTTGCGGTGGGGTTCCCCATGCCCATCCAGGGGAGAACGTCTCGGGCGCTGGGCAGATCCCAGGACAGGACGCCAATCCATCGCTGGGCTCACACTCACTCACACAGACACACTCTATATGGGGCAATTTTGAGAATTCAATTGACTTGATCCATGTTTTTGGACTGTGGGAGGAGAACAGAAAACCAGATATCAAAAAAGAGCTTACATGTGGTAATTTTGTGTATATCATTTTTTACATCAAGCAACACAGGCCATTAAGCACAAAAATATTAATTTATAAGTTTATATATATATAAGTTTCAGAAACTATTCACAGCAGCTATTTAAGCCATTGATGACCACATCAAAAAATTAACTGAATGGTCTTCTCTTGTAAAAAAAAAAATCAGAGATGTAAATTTGGGCGAGAAAATGAAGTGATGCAATAAATGATAACTGATAAAACTGACGCTTATTAACATAATACTGTTTAAGTTCTGTTGAATCCATATTTTTGCGAATGCAGGAGCTCTGGCTGATTTATAGGAGCTTGGAAGATATAGTACTGTGACCTCATGCATTAATCACCTGAGATCATACATTCCAGATCTGGAATCTCATCCAGAAACGAGAGAATGAGACTGAGACTGCTAATTTCTCATTTCTTCACCTAATTCTTTATAAATGATAGTTTTTATTTAGTGCTATAAAAAGATTGTAATTTCCTGCTTGTTACACATATTACACACAAACACATCTATGCACTAATATAATGAAGGTGGAAAATAAAAGACCAAATTACTTTTGGCAAATAGTGACTGTACCTGCTCTGGTGAGAGGACATAATTCCAAATATTCATCTGGCTGAGTGAGCCGACAAAGGACTCGACAGGGTTAAAGCCCTCGCCTCTCTGGTCCTGATCCTGACCCAACACCAGGGCTCCACCTCCTGCACAGATCCACAGATCAAAGAGCCAAAAAGATTAGTCATGCAAAAAGTCGTCTAAAACGATCCAAATCTAGAACAACAGACACGGAAAGAGCATGCAAACTGCAAACAGGACTAACACCAACGACCCTGTACAACCCCAAAAGAGTAGGCTTGCTTTACCTGGTATGGTGGTTCCAACTGACAGGCCTTTCCCCCCATCTGAGGGACTTCCATCAATATATATTCTCCAGTCTCCATCTGAACTCCTCCATGTGACACCAATATGGTGCCATCGGCCGTCATTCACCGCCGGACAGTCTGTGATCTTCTCTCTCCCATTCACATACAGGACCCAACTGTGAGATAGAGAGATTAGATTTATATACAAACGTTCTGACCAGAAGTACATCTAATCACCCCGTCTATATGCGTGTGTTGAACTTTCAATTCTAAAACCATGAGGGAAAGATGCAGCTATTAGAAGTTAAATTATTTTTTGCTCATGTTGAATTAACAGCAACTTTACAGTGACATCCTTTATACACTGACGTTTAAGAAAAGATCTATTAGGTTTAGTCTCAATCACTAACATATATTATGAGAACACTGTTATGTTACCATCTGGACAGAAATAGCAAAGAAGACAGCACATTAATAGGACCTTAAACAATTTAAAGAATATAAAGTTTTAAAAAAAAAAGTCTCCCAGCAGCTTTTTACCCGTTGTAGTCTATAAGCAGGAAGGCGTTATCACTGCCCCCCTCCACAGCATACGAAATGGGAGTTCCATAGTTTACTGTGTCTGACGACCTCATCCAAAACGTACAGCTGATCTGGGTCAGTGGAGGCAGCAACCCATCCATCATCACATACGCATGAATACCAGAGACCTCAAAGTCCAGGTTGAATGAAGGAGACATTTCTGTAGGTCCACAATAAAACACAAAAGAGTCACAAAACCCAAAGTCAGGAGACAACAGAAAACAGTATTATTATTTTATATAAGTGTCACACGCTGATCTGCTGATAATATAATGCTATTTTATATTTGTTATACTTTTCACCATATTTAAGCATTTCCGTAACATGTTCCTTGTTGTTGAGTTCAGGAGAAAATCAATGTGCTGATCACTTCTGTAAACCTGACTTACACGTCATGATTAAACTCATTATTCTTTTATTAAATATTACATTTTTAAAAAGGCGGCACGGTGGCTTAGTGGTCGGCACGTTCTCCTCTCAGCACTAGGGATTCCCGGTTCGAATCCCCATCTGGGTGGAGTTTCCATGTTCGCCCCGTGTCTGCGTGGGTTTCCTCCGGGTTCTCCGGTTTCCTCCCACAGTCCAAAAACATGGAACAAGTCAATTGAGTTCTCCAAATTGCCCCATATAGAGTGTGTGTGTGTGAGTGAGTGTGTGCCCAGCGATAGATTGGCGCCCTGTCCTGGGTGTATCTGCCCAGCGCCCGAGACGTTCTCCCCTGGATGGGCATGGGGAACCCCACCGTGACCCTAATAGAGGATAAAGCGGGAGATAATGAATGAATGAACATTTTTAAAAAGATGAGCAATATGATTCCATTGTTCAGACACGACTTGTGGACCAGTGCCTGCCCTTAACTCTATTTTTAGAAGCTCGTGTCCGCTGTCGAAATATTTGAAAGTTTGTTTTCTTACAGTCGCTCCTGAATCTGTTTTCTCAGTCTATACCTGTCTCACACCTGGTTCCGGTAAACCCAGGAGGACATTGGCAGGTGTAGATTCCAACTCCGTCCTTGCAGGTGCCTCCATTCCCACAGGGGTTTGACTTGCACTCATCCTCATCCACTTGGCACAGCTTCCCACTGTAACCTCTTACACACTCGCACCTGAGACAAACCAGATGGAGAGGGGAGTCATGGCAGCTCTAAAACAACTTGAGCAAACAGAACCATGAGTTTTAAGGCAAATGGGTCCAATCATGAATAACGGAAAAAATAAAACACCTACCAAAACAGTGTACACAGTGTAATTCAGCACATTTAAATAGTGCCAAGTTAAGGATCCAAAATAAAATGGTTTCTTCACACATTTCATTAAACCGTGACACAGACTATTTTGTTATGTAAATGTTATTATTCATTCATTCATTCATTATCTCCCGCTTTATCCTCTATTAGGGTCGCGGTGGGGTTCCCCATGCCCATCCAGGCGAGAACATCTCGGGCGCTGGGCAGATAGACCCAGGACAGGGCGCCAATCCATCGCTGGGCACACACTCACTCACACAGACACACTCTATGTGGGGCAATTTTGAGAATTCAATTGACTTGATCCATGTTTTTGGACTGTGGGAGGAAACCGGAGAACCCGGAGGAAACCCACGCAGATACGGGGAGAACATGGAAACTCCACCCAGATGGGGATTCGAAATGGGAATCTCTAGCGCTGAGAGGAGAACGTGCTAAACACTAAACCATCGTGCTGTAAATGTTATTAGTTTAAAAAAAACATACCTGAAATCATTAACAGCATCTATACAGGATCCTCCATTCAGACAGGGGGCGCTGTAACAGTCATCAGCATTTATTTCACAGCTGTCTCCAGTGAAACCCTGACTGCAGGAGCAGGAGTACCCCGAATCTTGGTCCGTACACACCCCTCCATTCTGGCACGGCCTGGACTCACATTCATCTATCTCCAACTCACACAGGGTTCCTGAGACACACGTTCAATTCCTCACATTAGCAAAAGTCTGACGTTAAACCTATAAAAACATTAATTCATTCATTATCTCCCGCTTTATCCTATATCAGGGTCGCGGTGGGGTTCCCCATGCCCATCCAGGGGAGAACGTCTCGGGCGCTGGGCAGATAGACCCAGGACATGGCGCCAATCCATCGCTGGGCACACACTCACTCACACAGACACACTCTATATGGGGCAATTTTGAGAATTCAATTGACTCGATCCATGTTTTTGGACTGTGGGAGGAAACCTGAGAACCCGGAGGAAACCCACGCAGACACGGGGAGAACATGGAAACTCCACCCAGATGGGGATTCGAACCGGGAGTCCCTAGAGCTGAGAGGCGAACGTGCGAACCACTAAGCCACCGTGCCACCCCCTGTAAAAACAGAAATACTAAAAAGACTTGACTTTTGAAAGTTTGAATCCTGTGGAGACTCCGTGGTTAAGGTACACTCTGTAAACGTGTCCTGGCAACGGTGTGGTCAGGTCCGCAGTCCATGCAAACCAAGGTCATGGGGAATGAAGTCTAAGCTGCGGGTTTGTTGTTTGTGCTATTTCTGATAATACTCATGCGATGTTAGCACAGAATTCTGTGGGTTTTTAAATTGGGTAAATGACTGTATGTCCAGTAATTCATCATTGGTCAGTTAATGGATATCTGGGCTGTGTATAAACATACGTGAATAGCAACATAATGGAGAGTTAGAACCTCCAGACCAGCGTTTAAAAAACAGAGAAATGCAGGTACATCATAAAAGCACAGTATAGTGGGATAAAAAAAACATTTCTCCTGGATCTACTGGCAAAATACAAACATACATGAAAAATTGTACAGCGCAAAAGGTTTGTGGACTGCAGTACATACTGTGTACGTCCACTTTACTCTGTTCTCTAAAGGTCAGGACCCCAATAGTTCCACCACAGGGCAGAGATTATATGGTTGGTGCATTAGTCTTATCCCAGCAGTGTCACTGAGGTGCAGAACTGAAACTACAGCAGCACTGCTGCACTAAAAGCAAGAAGTGGGTACTGGTACTGTGTGTATATATATTTTTTTTAATTCTCAAAAGCAGACTATTGCACGGTGCCTTGTGAGTTGAATGTAGTAAATTCAACCTGATTCTAACCAGATATTCCTTATTGCTGAGATTTTCCACTTTGTCCAGAAGTGAAGCATTTTTAATTGCATGAGTTGAATAAATGTTATTAACCTGTGAATCCATCTGCGCAGCTGCAGGTGAACCGATTTACCTCATCCACACACACTCCCTGATTCAGACACGGAGAGGATCTGCATTCATTTACGTCAACCTCACATAGTGATCCTACAAACACACACACACACACACACACACACAGACACGAACAAAAACAGAGGCTTCTTAAGCGCAAGCCGGCCATGTGCTTAATCATAGGCAGCACTTAGGAACAAGGTCAGTGGTTGAATGGAAAAGAACTGTAAGAAAAAAGCATGTGCGCTACAGACCCCATAAATCCACCCTCGACATTAAGCTCCACTGTGCAACAGCGGGCCAAAACTCCACTAACTAGCAGCTTTCACATGTAGATTTCCCACTAAGTTGCACCAGGACCAGAGGTCCGAGCAAATTAAATTGGGCAAAAAAACGAAAACAGCTTTGTTTGTTTCTATAAATCTGTGTTGGCAAGGACTGCATACCCACAAAGCCAGCCTGGCACTGGCACCGGAATCCTCCCACTTCATCTCCGCATATACCGCCATTCTGACATGGAGAGGACTCGCACTCGTCAATGTTGCTTTCACACTTCGCTCCTAAGAGGAAACAGAATGACTGATACATAATGTAGACTTTATCTATAACATCAAGGCTTTAGCATGACATTAGGACTTAATCACGGAACCAGAGTTAGTGAACACTGCCAAAACAACTCCATAATCAATCAATCAATACACAAAATCACATTTATGAGAAAACTAGTGTTGTACATCACAATATACTAAGTTAATATTCATTCATTCATTCATTATCTCCCGCTTTATCCTCTATTAGGGTCGCGGGGGGGGTTCCCCATGCCCATCCAGGGGAGAACGTCTCGGGCGCTGGGCAGATACACCCGGGACAGGGGGGCAATCCATCGCTGGGCACACACTCACTCACACAGACACACTCTATATGGGGCAATTTGGAGAATTCAATTGACTTGATCCATGTTTTTGGACTGTGGGAGGAAACCGGAGATCCCAGAGGAAACCCACGCAGACTAAGTTAATAATCAAAGAAAAATTAATAATCTATATATACAAAATTCAACATGAGTGATCATTAAAAATCTGTTATTTTTAATTAGCAGTTTATTCAAAAATATATATATAACATAACAATATATAACATATAACTTATCCTTTTGATTTTGATTAAATTACATAATGTTCCCCTGCCATTAATACATACATATAGATAGATAGATAGATAGATAGATAGATAGATAGATAGATAGATAGATAGATAGATAGATATATAAAATGAAGTAGACATTTAAAGTTTAAAGTGTAGTTTACCGGTGAACCCAGAAAGACACGTGCACACGTATCCCACTCCCACCTCTTCACACGTGCCCTGATTCTGACATGGATTGAGGAAGCACTCATGAAACATCTACAACACAAGTACAGCAGGTCAGATTGTTTTCTTTTAAAGACATGCAGACTTAGACTTCAGAATAAAATGAATGTGCATCTGTACGAGGTGTCATTTAAATTCTGTAGAAAACAAGAATACCATGTGTGTTCATAGCTGAATTGCAATATGATCATACAACAAACGATTCCTGATGCTTTATTATCTTCAGTTGCTTCTTTACTCTTTATTTATTATGTCACTATTTAAAAGGGAAACATTTTAGCCTCTTTAGGTCACTTTTTGGGGATATTGTCAGTGGATTTGAGGCCTTTTTCTAATCAAAATCACTGCAAATAAAAGACAGCCTTGTGCTACAGATGTAACAAACAGGTTTAATATAAAACCTTTTCATTATTCTTTTTTAGTTCACTGGGTAACATCAGTGGAGGTACAGACGGGCACATTACCTGACTGCTAGCCTGGTAGTCTCTTATCTCAGGAACTTCTGGCGCTGGCGTCACACTTTCCTCTTTAGGCAAGAAACTCGAACCGAAACCTGTGTGAAATGAACAGATCCAGGACCAGACAGGGAACGGAAGAAAGAAAGAAAATGAGACACATGCTGAGTAGAACGGCCAGACAAAAACAGTGAGAGGGAGAAGTTTCTGCCATTAGAACTGGAAAAGATTATCCAGAGGCATTCATCAACCTCATCATCTTTTCCGGCCTGCGGAATATTTTCCCTGTGTAAGAAGTTTATGATCATTATCAGACGAGCCCACTCCCTTCTCCTATTTCATTTAGCCAAGGATTCTGACATTGACAATCAATTAACCTATTGACAGTGTTTAGCTCTGTCAGAATGTCACAGGTATAGAGCGGATAACGAGCACTGCAGTGTATTATGCATTTTAAAGCCATTTTAAATTAGTTACATGTCTGCTATGGGGAGTCTTAAGGCATGTTGTTGATTTGGCAACACTGCTTAATGCAGCTGCAAGCCGCAAACATAAAGATGAATGTGTGTCACCCCCCAGTGCAGGCATTTTATCCACCACCACAACACTGACAATAAATCGATTACTCTCATTTTTACAAATCCCAAACAGAGATCAAAGGCTTAATTTTCTGTGGGTACTATGAATATTAACATCATGCATTTATTAACTATTAGCAAATATATAAAGCAGGTATACTGGAACACTGCTGAATGGATTTGGCTCCGGTGACGGTGGTGGTGCCGTAGAAGGGGCAGGAGAGGCAGTAAGATCGTCCTTCTTCTGGCTGATAGTAGTCTCGAGGACAGTGGTAACAGGGGACCAATCCCGTACGGGAGAAGTACCCCGCTGAGCATGGAACTGGAGAAAACCAGATGAAGGTGAGAGAGAATGGAACAGTGATTTACATAACAGGAATTTAGCAACGCTGGATAATAAACATGGCATGAATTCTGAAGCTCACCTCCACACTCGCTCTCTTCCACAGCGCCTCTGTTAACAGTGGAGGTTTTTGGGGGGCAAGCCAGACAGGAGCGCGAGCCAAAACCAGGCTGGTACTGCCCCAGTGGACAGGACTCGCATGTTTCAAGTCCACTCAGTGATGAGCTGCCAGGCTTACACTGTGCTGGAAAAATGTACACACCAAAATAAACACACGATTATACACACCGCTGCGGATCAACAAGAAGGCAATTCTGATATTAATAAAAACATGAATTGTATCTTGGCTAAAATTTTTGCATCCATGGTTAAAATAGTCCAGATTAAATGTAATTCAATTTGATTGACAGATTTAAATGTCATATGGCATGTTTTTCCCACTAACTATTAAATATTAGTGTTACATAATTGAGGTGAATGGAGTTCAGGCCAAATCAGCTTCTTACCTTTGCATTCGTTTACGCTGCGGGAATGAAGGTAAGGAGTGGAGAAGCCGTCGGGACAAGGCTTACACTCCGTCTTCCCCTCCTCGTCCTGATAGAAGCCCCTTCGGCAGCTCTCGCACTCTGCATACTCCAGTGAGAAATGTGTTCCCACTGGACACTGCACTACAGGACAGACAGGACTATGGCTTCAGTTCAGCTTCTCAGCAGGACAGGTCAGCTGCATCCCGTATAACGTTCTAATGGTCTTATAAATTTCAATTCCCTTTAGTTATTTACTGCAGTGTAGTAGAAATAGATCAAATAAATCACAGTAAATTTATTCAGAATTACAACACATTTTTTTGTATGTGTCACTGTTTTTATTTTTTTTTTCTAACTGCAGAAGACCTTTTATTTTTTAGGAAAAAGAACAGTGACTATGACTAGACAACAACAAAAACAAGAACAAGATTCTTAGCCATTTCTAGTGAGAATAAAGCCGCATCCAAAATCACCTATTAAACTGAAGGTACTAATTTTAATCAAGCCAATACTGTTAAAGTAGTAGACCTGAGAATAAGCATGGAGTAACCAAATTCTGCCAGATTACAAATGTAAACATGTCAAGAAATGGCATACTGGTGGCAAATCAGCTTTAGGGTCATCATCACTTCACTGTCAAACAGTAACAACAAGTAACAAACAAGAAATGTGTCATGATGGGTCAAAGCTAAGGGGTTTTCCTGAGCCCTTAACAACAATATCAAGGAGAATAGCAGCAGAAATGTTTACAGACTTCCCAAACTTCAAAACTTTCCAGCAGACACCACTGGGGCTATTATCTGCGAGTGGAAAGAACGTCACTCGACCATCAACCGGGTACACACAGGAACTTCACAGAGAAATTCTGATGAAGCAGTCAGAAAGTTAGTTAGCCGAGCGGCCGAAAAGCTGAGTTGTGAATGACTGAAGCATCTGGTGTGTCTGTCACAGGAAAGTTATTACCATCAGCTCCATTAGTAAGCACTATAAAGAGACTGATTACTGCAGAAAAGGCATTCTGCTCGAGCTGTATAATAATGAAGAAATATTGTCTGGTCAGTTATTCCCCTGACTGACCACCACCCCCCATCCCCTAAAAAATACCACCCATACAGTGAAGATTAAAAGGTGGTGAGGGATGAATCCAACAACACATCCAAATGTTTTTTTTTTTACATTTTGAAATAAACTACTGCCAGCTGATAAAATAATAAGGATTCGGTATTAATAGATTTTCCAACAGGACACAAGGGCTAAACATGCCGCAATCGAGCCCCTTAGTAGGAGTTTTTCCTCTAAATTATAATCAAATCTATGCAGAAATGTGTGAAACCAATTTATTAGGAGCAGCTTGTAAGACGACTTATTGCCGGACTCACCGCACATGCGCCCCTTGAGCACGGAGCCTGGTCTACAATAGAGCGAGGCCTTTTTACCCTCCAGAGATTTAGGGTCAGCCACGATCATCGCTGACGAGACATGGAAGGTGTTGAGCTGCTGTTTGCTCAGTGTCCTCTTCAGTCGGTTGGTCAGTAGTTCCAAGGTCCGCAGGAGCCGCTTTTGATTTGCAACTTCCACGGAGTCGTTCCTCGACAGGGGCAGGGGGATGCTTGCTGGGAGAATGGAAAGGTGTTGGTACAACAGCAAGATGTTTGAGTATTAACAGGTGCAAATTCACAAGCACAACAGCATTTTATTATTCAACCAAAGACAAATCTATCATTCGAGGACATTCATCACAGTAATTAATGAACAAAAAGCCCATCATTAAACACAGGTAACGACGGCACGGTGGCTTAATTGTTAGCATGTTCTCCTCTCGGCGCTAGGGATTCCCAGTTCGAATCCCTATCTGGGTGGAGTTTCCATGTTCTCCCCGTGTCCGCGTGGGTTGCCTCCGGGTTCTCCGGTTTCCTCCCACAGTCCAAAAACATGGATCAATGTCAATTGAGTTCTCCAAATTGCCCCATATAGAGTGTGTCTGTGTGAGTGTGCGTCTCTGTGTGTGTGAGTGTGTGCCCGGCGATCGATTGGCGCCCTGTCCTGGGTGAATCTGCCCAGCGCCCGAGACGTTCTCCCCTAGATGGACATGGGGAACCCCCACCCCGCGACCCTAATATAGGATAAAACGTAAGATAATGAATGAATGAATGAATAATTAAATACAGGTAGCGTCTAGTACCTGTGATGTTGAAGTATATCTGAATCTTTTGATCACGTGTCGGCCCTGTGATCTCACGATGACGTTTGGACCTCATTCGCTGGAGCACACCATCCTGCTGGAGAGAGGTGCGCTGATGTTCCACTGAAAATCCAGTGTCAAAATAAGCATAATCCTGCCCATTACTCCCCCATCCTCCAGGACCTGGGAAACAGTAAGGACAGAAGCTGAACACACATAATCCATATGATCCATCGTATATTTTACAATGTCCCCCTTCTTTCCACTAGACAGATACTTAAGAATTTATTCATTCATTCATTATCTCCCGCTTTATCCTCTATTAGGGTCGCGGTGGGGTTCCCACCCCACCAGACACGGGGAGAACATGGAAACTCCACCCAGATGGGGATTCGAACCGGGAATCCCTAGCGCTGAGAGGCGAACGTGCTAAACCACTAAGCCACCGTGCCGCCCTACATAAGAATGATCTAGGTTAATTTTACAATACATGTACTTTTCTGGTGGCACGGTGGTTTAGTGGTTTAGCACGTTCGCCTCTCAGTGCTAGGGATTCCCGGTTCGAATCCCCATCTGGGTGGAGTTTCCATGTTCTCCCCGTGTCTGCGTGGGTTTCCTCCGGGTTCTCCGGTTTCTTCCCACAGTCCAAAAACATGGATCAAGTCAATGAAATTCTCATAAGTTGCCCCATATAGAGTGTGTCTGTGTGAGTGAGTGTGTGCCCAGCGATGGATTGGCGCCCTGTCCTGGGTCCATCTGCCCAGCGCCCGAGACGTTCTCCCCTGGATGGGCGTGGGGAACCCCACCGCGACCCTACTAGAGGATAAAGCGGGAGATAATGAATGAATGAATGTACTTTTCCACAGCTACTAATTTTATCTGTTGAAATTTTAGTTTATTACCTTTATTTAATGTGAGTGTTTTGTATATTTTTCAAGTAATAATAACGTGATAACCTCCAATGGAAAAGGTATGTAGTGGCAGTAAATTCTCACCAATGGCAAACCCGTTTGGATAATCATAGTTGTACTCCAGACACTGTCCCTGGGATGACACCTCCACTTTACAGTTGATAGCATCACCACCACAGATTTTGGGAACCTGCAGAATTCAAGTTTTCAAACAAAAAGAAAAATAGAAAGCCAATATTGTGTTGGGCCCTGTTTACTTATGTGACGGTGTTAACGTGCAGGTTAGTGCTCTCACCAGGCTTCCTAAGACGTGATTGAAATCCCCCGTGAAGGACTTCAGCAGGTCTGGGTCATCGCATCGGGAAGCTTTGAATAACATTTCAAAGGGTTTCACTCCACTGTTTGCGATTCGATTTTCTGCAAATAGAGTTTCATTGAGAATTGTTTGAGTTGGAAAATAAATCTGAATGTGCAATTTCAACTGTAAGTAGCATGAGAGTCCAGAAACAACACGCATAAAGTAAAGCCACACACTCAACAATGAACTCAACAAAACGTATTTACTGACACAACAACAATTTAGTCAACACACTGCATTTTCTTTAGCACAGTAATCATTGATATCAGGTGTTAATTAAAAATAAAGAATGGAGCCATGCATTTCAGACACATGTATGTCTCTCTGTGGATAAAACTAAAATTGAGATTTGGAGCAAGGTTGTCTTGTCCAAAGTAAGTATTGATCGTAGATATTCTATTTTGGATTAGTCCAAAATGGTCTTGGAAAGCCTTCCAGAAAAGTGAAAACTGTTCCACAAAGGGAGGACTTATTTAGAATAGGATACCATAATTCCCTCTGTGGGAGTAATATGTAGGTGTCCAATGTCCATTAGACAAATTAGACATCAGACATTAACCCTCATGACCCTGAACTAAATAATTCAAGGTTCACATTAGCAAAGCCTTTAGAGTTTAAGTCTAAACATTTAGACTTTATATTATGAAACCAGGGCGGCACGGTGGCTTAGTGGTTAGCACGTTCTCCTCTCAGCGCTAGGGATTCCCGGTTCGAATACCAATCTGGGTGGAGTTTCCATGTTCTCCCCGTGTCTGCGTGGGTTTCCTCCGGGTTCTCCGGTTTCCTCCCACAGTCCAAAAACATGGATCAAGTCAATTGAATTCTCAAAATTGCCCCATATAGAGTGTGTCTGTGTGAGTGAGTGTGTGGCCAGCAATGGATTGGCGCCCTGTCCTGGGTCTATCTGCCCAGCGCCTGAGATGTTCTCCCCTGGATGGGCATGGGGAACCCCACCGCGACCCTATTAGAGGATAAAGCGGGAGATAATGAATGAATGAATGAATGAATTATGAAATCAATACAGTGTGTATCAGGCAAATTATGTATGTTGTGTCAAAGCCATGCAGGGATTCCAGGATGAGACAGTGACACTGAGGTGGCACATTGACATCCAGTCACATCTTTATCAAAAGCAACAAGGCAGACTGCTGTGGACGAAACAGATGCTTTTTCTGTCCCTGGCTCATCATTTACTTTGGTAGGCGAATAAGACTGACGTACAGGAGTTCACCAGTCAGACTAACAATTAAGTGACTGATTTTTATGCTTTTTTAATGACTATAAACATCAGACGCCGATGTCAAACAAACATAGCCTATAAAAGTTATGTCCTGTGGTTATTGTCATTTAGGGAAAAGCGGTTCACAAATTCAATGGACTTTGCTTTTCTAGACACTCCACACTCAAAAACACCCAGAATGCTCAATCTGTAAGTGATTATACTGCCAAGACCTCTCTCCTTAAAGCTGATTTATATTTAAGTGTAGCCTCTACACCGACTCTGCGCAGTAATCTACGCAAATGGCCTACTCTGTTGTAAGCATGTACAGTATAATTGTGCATTCGTGTGTCTTCATTTTGCTGAACCATACGGACATACACACTTTTATGGACTTCCTGAGTTAAACCTCGTCTTAAATTATTTCAGGCCTGTGTTTAAAATAGCTTTCCACTTACCGCTTACATCGTGATTGTATACAATACTTGTATATTTCAGAAGCCAAAGCAGTATGTGACTTAGATAAATGTTTTCATTATCTTAAAAAAAAAAACAACATACGGCTCTAATTAAAAAATTCTAGAATGCAGTGGCAGAGCAGGTCTGACTTTATTGTACACTGCAAAAAGTAAAAAGAAGCAATTTTAAAATCAGTATTATAAAGTGGACCAATCAGTCCCTGCTGCCTAGGACATTTCTAATTAGTTCAGGGTCAGGAAACTGAGTATGGGGACATGTATTTATGCCATAAACTATGGCTGCACATAAAGCATCGTCATTTGTGATCTGTTAACAATGGCTGTAGGAAAAAAAATGTTTCCAAAAAAACCGTTGGCTGACTTTAGACTCTGATGGCAACCCATGGTAAGCTTTTGGTTCCAACCGTAAATATATAAACAACAAAGAAAATATAGCAAAGAGTAATAAAACAAAGATACTAGGGTTGATGAAGGGATGTGGTAGCTCAGTGTTTAGGGTGTGGTGCTATCAATCTGTCGGTTGTGGGTTCACATCCCAGGTCCATTGAAGTTACCAATGTGGGACTATGAGCAAGACCCTTAACCCTTGATGCTCCATGGGTGCTGCATCAACCCTGTGTTCCAACCCCAACCAATTTGGAATACTTGTAAATCCCTTTGGATAAAAGCGTGAGCTCATGTAAATGTAATGTAATGTACTAACTTGAGCAGTCAGGTCTGTCCGGGGTGCGTGGTGGCTCCCACTGTCCATTATTGGGGCAAAAGTAGTTGTGCACTGCATTCTGGGTAAGACTGTATCCTTCTTTGCATAGCAGGGTGCAGTTCACACCCTTTTCCTCTTTTATACAGGCGAAGTCTGCGTTCACTGGTTTATATGGTTGCTCACAAGTTGAACCTGTAGAAAGACAGTTCTCAGAATCTTGTAGCAGCTGTGATGAACCGTTCAGTAGCTTTGTAGGAATGTTACACATAATGCTGTAGATTTACCTTGCACAGTAATGATGAGCTCACAGGTCCGGTTGTTACCAGATGGGTCTGTGGCTGTGTAGTACACTGAAGTCTCGCCAACAGGAAATGTATCACCAGAAAAGTGAGTACTGGAGACATTCATCTGGGCACCTGGGTCAGTAAAGATACCATGAACAATTCATCAATTCATCAACAATGCATGGTGAACAATTCATCACTGAAGTCGTTTGGAGTCCTCATTATGCCCATATTTAGTACTATGGGTCAAAGAATGATATATATAAATGAGGATCTTCAAAAAAATCTTTAAATGAATATTTTAATCCTGTTTAACCAACACTAAATTTCACCCACACCGACCAGAACACCAGGTCCAGCAATACCATGCATGTTATACTATATAAACTAACACCCCACCCCTGCTGCAAAGACTTCTGATGTGGCTGCTTTAGGAGATCCTCTCGTCTGTTCTTCTACTCATTGGGTATGACCAGGTGTTTCTCTAGGATGCTTTTCAAGACCAAAGACCCAACATCCAATACAGGCTTCCTGAGGTAATCTGCGACTGCTTGGACCTCAGTGAAGGTTAATGTAATCTACTGCATGGTAATATTCTTATTTTTTCTGTGTATTTACAGAAGTTTTGTATAGTTTTCTGTACATTGTGGGTGGTCAGCCTAATCCCTTCTTATGTTTTACAGAACTGATTTAAGCCATTAAAGTAAAACACTGACTTAAGCTTCAGGAAATAATTCAAAAGAACCTCTCAGGCAACACTTGAATTCTACAGAGACATTACAAACTATTGCGTAACTTCTCGTTCCAAATTAAACAAGTGCTTGTTAAACACTCACGTTTGGCAAAACAGTCATACGAAGAAGTCAAAGTCATGGGCCAAAAAAACGACTACACTAAAATGTCAATGCAGTCAGTGTGCTGTCTGAAAAACACCACGGGCCAGTGCCAAACCTGAGCCTCTGCTAATACTGCAGGTAGAAATAACATGAAAGTGTTGAACTGTAAACCTTAATGGGGAATATTCAGTACTGCAGACTCAACACAAACAAACGATGATACATACATGTGTATAATGACCCACAGGCAAGCAAACACACACACACACACACAGACACACACACACAGACCCACCACACACACACACACACACACACACACACACCCACAGGCTTTTCCACACTGTCCAGGTCCATTCCAAACTGTTTGACAAACGTCTAGGATCAGCGTCTGCTGGATGATGGCGCTTTCCGCTGCTCGCAACTAATAATAGCTCAGCATCAGGGTGTGGCTCAGAAAGCCACAGTGTGCTAACGTCAGCGCAACGTTGATATGACGTCGGCACGGTGCCTCAGAGAGGCCACAGTGACCCATTTGCATGTGAGTGTGTCCATGTGTGCTGGCTTGTCTACCCATCAATTCATGCTTGGTTTGGATCTTGCCTTTAAGTTTGTATGTCTCTATAATCTTATGCAGTAAATGCTTGATTAAAGGAATGGTCCACATTTCCAAAATCTCCGCATCAGTCCCATATGTCTGATCACCACAAAGAAGAATTTCCACACCTCTTCCAAGCTGCTCACAAATGCTGACACATGGTGGTCAAATGACTGATGTTCAGAACATAAAGTGGATTTATAACTACAAAATAAACACTTTATAACATTATACTTGTGCACTCAATCTGACACAGACAGCAGTGCTGTTAATTTGCCAATTTGGATAACTTCATGCAGTTACAAATAAGTCCACAATGTTTAATATGTTCTCCCATAGTGTGCATGGGTTTTCTTCCAAAGTTGGAAAAAACATCCTATTCACTGAGTTGAAAAAAATCAAACAGCCCTAGGTGTGAATGTGTGTCTATATGTCTGCTCTTCAAAGGACTGACTCTAGATTCTCACAAGACCCTGATCAAAATGATCGAATTAGACAATGAAGGAATACAGAATATCTACAGGATTTGTTTGGAAAATACGTTATAATTACAATTTCATTAAACAGATACTAAAAAAACCTAATGAAATATTACATTAAATTAAAATACCCTTTGACATACATTAATTTTACTGTAACAAACACAACAACGCACCAGTGCCCCACCTTATCCCTGCTATTCAAAATAAGGACAACATTTTCAGAACAGTCCAATCTAATGAATTAGAATCTACAGTTAAACTTCTGACAGTGGCCTTAGTCTCTGTGCGGACATGTAGAGGCATCATAACAGTAATTCACATGGAAACTTGATTTCCACTGATGCACGGAAACGGTTCTCACGACACCATGGTCCAGTTTAGAGCTTTTCCATAATGGGCCCCATTTTTCCTGGACAACCTTATTCATGACATCCATCCCAGTTTCTCTATTTATTTTTCTCTTACTGTCATTCTGTGGGTGTGTACCTGAATTGTCTGAAAACTCAGGCTCGTCCCAGTAGACTGGTGTTTCACGGTCTGTAGCCTGAACGGTGGGTGGAGAGCGGCACCTGTCAATTAATGGAGGCTCCATGTCTGAGGAAAAAAAACCTTATTGTAACAGCAAGTAATAGAAAAGTAGGACAAACACAAAAGATTCAAATATTCTGTCAAAAGGGCTATTAATCAAATGCACTTCTAACGCCAGTATCATCATTTGCTCATCATTACTCATGGCTGCAGTGAACTGCTGGAAAATCAAAGTAATTAACTAATGAAGTAAAACACACCTATAACAGTGACCGTGAAGGAGCAGTTGGCTTTGTTCCCTGCACGGTCAGTGGCTGTGTATGTGATGACTCCTGTACCGATTGGGAATGGCTGAGCTGGGCTTAGAATGGGTGTGACCTGCACCACAACCTGATACAGAGAAATACACAATAACATAATACATGAATATTGTATATCATGTTGATTTTTCATTGTATATAAACCGTTTTCCTTCAAAAGTATGTCTTTATGCTTGGTTTTTGAAAGATTACCCTTTTGGATAATTCAGCACTACAGTGATAATCATACTGCATGAAGCCATCTTGTTGGCATTGTGGTTGTGTTGTGATTTTTCTTTTCTTTCTCTTCTTTTTTTAAAACCCCAACATGTCTTCTCATTTAGTCTGATTCCAATGTCCATGCACTACCACATCTGTCCCGGAAATGCTGTAGTTGTCGTGTGATTTCTCTGCCGCACATGTTTGCATGAGCAGTACTTTGGTTAGCCTCAGCTGTTTTAAATGTGCTTTATAAATACATAATGACTTGATTTGAGTGTTGACCAAGAGAATGCAGAGTTCCACAGGAGGTTGTTGAATGTGTGGTGAGCAGCTTCACTCCAGCCAACCACATTTCACCTGCACCCAGTGAAAGTAACTATGCAGTGACATTGAGGAATCCCCCATCTGGCCTCTTAGTCTGAATATCAAAGCCGAATGCGATTCCTTTCAGCGAATGCAAGATATCTGAGTTTAAACTCTAACTAAACAATGCGTAACTCAAAAGTAAAAGCTTTTATATACCTTGTTTACTGAAATATGAATATGATGATTGTTTATTGACCATAAGGACATCCAAACTGTCTCAGTTCTGAGAGTCAGTGTTACAAAACAGATTACAATAGGTCTCCAAAAATATTATTGTTAACTGTGATGTATTTTCAATTATATTTTATATTTCTGCAGAACTTTGTGGAATGTTTCAGCTGTGTTTGTCTTGTTCCACGTCTCCACCCAGGCCACTTAGGAACTGTTTTTGTAGCAACATTATACTTATTACCAGTAAAAATAGTAATACAAAGCTTTAGACTTCATTGAAAAAAAAAAAAAAAAAAACACTAGAGGATTTGAGTGAGGGAAAAATTTACATTGAGGAGAAAGAAAGCAAAACTCACATCATCACCAGAGTTATCACCGCGTGCTGGTGCATTCAGAGTGACGTTAGATGACCCTTTATGTTTGTCGGTCACTGTGATTACATTATCAGGACAATGAATCCATGGGGGCTCTGCATCTGTAAGAGATACGGCAAAAATAACAGTGAGATAACTTAAGAATGAACAAAAAAAATATAACTATGGAAGGAGTTAAATAGTTCTGAGTTAAATAATAATAATATCTAACACCACGACTGTATGTTCTGCTTCAAATTAAGGTTCTAAATAGGCTTGAGTTCTGCCTGATTACATCATATAAAAAAACAATTCAGCCAACTTTTCTCTGATCTTATATCGTCCGTGTATATTTTACAGATTATGGATTACATGATGTCACTCGTTTTCTATAATGAGTTAAGCCATTAATTCTGCAGCTGCTCATACAGCTAGTGGACCAGGGCCATTTGGGCTCTAATGCTTATTACCAGTTGCTTATGATAAAAGTGTTTTTGTAGTTTATTTGATCTGTTACACTCTAAGCAGCTGTAATTTGCACTTTGATACCACCAGTTAGACATGCCTTTCAAACATGCTGGAACATTCAAAACAGGATTAAGGATAATTATGACATTTATAAAAAAAAATAATGGGTATCGAGGACATTCAGTACATTTTAAAATGATTGGCATGGAGGCTGAACGATGCATTTTTAAAAGACAGATATTGAGACAGTTCAGGACATTTTCAAATGTTTGATATCAGCAAAAAAATAAAGAAACGGTTTAAATAATTGGTATCAAGTCCAGTTAAGGCATTAAAAGACACATCTAAAATGTATTTAAATTCATTCATTCATTCATTATCTCCCGCTTTATCCTCTATTAGGCTCGCGGTGGGGTTCCCCATGCCCATCCAGGGGAGAACGTTTCGGGCGCTGGGCAGATACACCCAGGACAGGGCGCCAATCGATCGCTGGGTAAACACTCACTCACACAAACACACTCTATATGGGGCAATTTTGAGAATTCAATTGACTTGATCCATGTTTTTGGACTGTGGGAGGAAACCGGAGAACCCGGAGGAAACCCACGCGGACACGGGGAGAACATGGAAACTCTACCCAGATGGGGATTCGAACCGGGAATCCCTAGCGCTGAGAGGAGAACGTGCTAAACCACTAAGCCACGTGCTGCCCTGTATTTAAATAAAAAAAAATTTTAATAAAATTAAAAATGAATTCAGAAATGAGTTTGAATGACTGTAAACATGTTTTTAAGCTTTGTTCATGCCATATAACACTGGTGTCATAAGCAGACAGAGCGAAGTTTATAGCAACAAAAAAAAAAAATACAAAGATTCCAACAGCCACTGCAATATCTGCAATCTGCACATTTCACAAGGCGGTGGTTCAGTACTGCCAATTTGATTTGGCGCCTAAAAAATAAACACTCAGCTAAATTCAAGGGGTTTACTCTGGTAACTCAGCCAAAGTCTGCACCGAAGCAACACACTGAAGATATTTCTTGAGAAATTTTCTCAAGACAGAGAGAAGGCCAAAAATAGTTTGTGCATTGCTTTACAACACAGGTTTTCATTATGAATGGTATGTCTATCCATCTCAACACTGCACATTAAAGCACACTTTAAGCTCCACTGTGAGGTTGACGATCATTTTTTCTGTAATTTAATGCCTGTAAATGTATGACTAAGATGATCTCGGAGACTAAATCACAGCCGTGATGTTATTTGTGATAACGCCATCCTGGCATTATGACATGGAATTAATTTTGGTACATGACACAGACACATAGTCTATTAATTTTGCACATGTTCTTCCTTCCTTTGGTCCCACTCATGAAATCGGAGGATAGGGGGATCTTATTGACAGAAAGCAGATCATTTGAATCATTTGAATCAGATGGATCAGACAGGCAGACACTGGAATCTTTTTGGTTTTTGCACGCATCATGCTGGAGGAGTTTCCACTAAATCTACTGGGCATTGCAGAGGAAGTTCAACCGGGTGTCACTGCAGTAAAAAAAAAAAAAAGACCACCTGCTCTACCAGACTTCCCATCTGCAGGCTGGGATCATCATAACACTTCCAAAGAGAAGAAGTCAACAAGACAAGACTAGTTCCAGACCTGCACAGATGACCTTCTGTGGACTCTCACTCCAGTTTCCTGAGGACAGGCATCGCACCTCTGGATTACCCAGTAGTTGATATCCCCGGTGGCAGGTAAACCGGCAGATTGCCCCACTCCGCATTGCCCTTTTCCCACAAGCTGGAGGTGACAGGCGCTCATACTCTGAGGTAGTGATCAGGGGACAGCGGACCTCTGGCACAAGAAGCATAAGAAAAATTAAACTTAAGGCAAGTTAGAGGAACCAGTGTCACTCATCCTACAATATACCCACGTCCTCAGGGCAGGGAAAAAAAAAACACACTGGTGGTACTTTTAATACTCGTCAAACTTTATTTTATAGCCATATAACTTTGCTGACCATCCAACCAGACAGCACAACAAAAATATTTCAATGTTTAACACTGATCTGAAAGAAACAATAGCATTTTTCTCAAACAGACCGGGAGACAAAATGCAAAGACACAAAGACAGGCGAACACTGTAATGTTCTGGAACTCCTTGTGCATTTCGTTAGACTGAACAAACTGAAAGTGCAGCGACCGCAACGTTGGCCGTTTCATGCAGCTTGAATATCTGTTGCAGCACAAAGTCAGAAGAGACAGAGAGATGGAAAGTGATAAACATGAGCGAGTGAGGTTTGGCTGGCGGGACCAGCACACGTCTGGGGCTTAAATGGAGAGCGGTGAGTCATGGGAGGTAGAGCACGGAGAAGCCGCAAAGTCGTGGAAAAGCCCTCGCCTGCTTAGCTGCTGACTCTCTGTGTACCTATGTTTGTGTGCATGTGCAGTATTTATGTGTGTGGTTCTTGCTTTGTGGGAATGTAATGTGGACTTTTGTTTTTGCATATGCGTGTGTATATGTCTATGCATGTATTATGAGTGCAGACATACTGTTTGCAGTGCTGCTAGTGTCTAGTGTGGGGCATATGGTACACTACTTGCATAAATGAATATAGGCATCTGCTTAAAGGGCTTAAAATAAGAATAAGTAAGAAAGAATCGTAAGAAAGGGCAATGGTTCTGACTTAAATACTCGATGCAGCTATATGAAAATGGCTGAGACAGAAAAGGTGGAAATAGTTCACAAACATGGCGGGATGGCAGCTACACCAGCCAGCAAATAGTGTTTTATGTATTATGTAATAATGTCAGTTCCTGGACTTAAGAAATCCTGTCTCTGGTCCTCACTATGTCCCAGCATGTAACAGATTGGTGCTAAAACATGACATGATGAGGACGTATAAACAATTTTTATATGATTTTATATTATATAATGTGGTTCACAGCGATGGATTGGCGCCCTGTCCTGGGTCTATCTGCCCAGCGCCCGAAACGTTCTCCCCTGGATGGGCATGGGGAACCCCACCACGAACCTAATAGAGGATAAAGCAGGAGATAATGAATGAATGAATGAATAATGTGGTTCAATGTTTTAATTACATTGGCTGATTGCATGGACAGTATTACAACATACTCAGAATTTAATATATCTAAAGAATTATTTATTACTTTTATTATTTACAGAGAATAAAAGCGTCATATGCAAAAACCACACACTATTGTACTTGGGGGGGGGGGGGGGGGGCAACAAAGACAAGGCACTTGTTCAAATGTCTTTCTCTGATTTCTGATCCAAGCCTTCAGCTCTGTTAAAACATCTGGATGCCACACATGTCATATTTTCAGCTATACTTTTTTTCATTATATTTATTTCTCGTCTATTCCCATCATAGCATTCTAACAGGAATTAGACACAGTAAAAAAGCCTGTGTTTCCCAAGTTTGTGGTGCTTTAGATCATTTTCAAATATTTGGGAGATTACGAATACTGATCATCCTGTTTACAAACACTCTACAGCTGCACTTTCACTTTTATAAAAAAACAAAACACAAGTGTGTGCACTCATTTGACTTTTTTTCTATTTCTTACCCACACACCGGGGTGGAGGGCTACTCCACTGAAAGTTTGCCATGCAGGTCAGTTTGGCATTCCCCTCCAGTTTATAGCCCCTCTGGCACCGCGCTGCACAGTCCAGCCGAGAGGAGGATCCACCGTTACTGCAGTTCAACTGTCCATGCTGAAGAGGAGACAGAGCTGGACAGGAACGCACTGCACACACACCAAACAAATGCACTGGAGAAATATACCTTCATCTTTCATTCATTCATTCATTATCTCCCGCTTTATCCTCTATGAGGGTCGTGGTGGGGTTCCCCATGCCCATCCAGGGGAGAACGTCCCGGGCGCCGGGCAGACAGATCCAGGACAGGGCGCCAATCCATTGCTGGGCACACACTCACTCACACAGACACACTCTATATGGGGCAACTTTGTCAGTTTCTGTCCTTTACTGTTGTTCAGAGGTGTTTGAGCTTGCCCCCAAGACAGTCATAGGCTTGTGGTTAAGGAATCAGCAACACTACAACCTAAAGGTCCCTGCTCGATTCCCGGTCCCACCAAGTACTATGGATGAAGTGAGCAAACCTTGGGCAAGGCACTCAACCCGATTTCTCCTCGTGCGATGCGTACAGGGCTACACACCGCTCTGGGCACATGTGCTCACTTCACTCAGTGTATGTTCATATTTGTGTTTCACAGCAGGGACGGGTTAAATGTGGAGAACGAATTCCACAAATTTGTCGACAAAATAAATGACATTATCACTTTTAACAGCGCAACATTAACACGATTTCAGCACTAGCAGTAATGCGAATGATCCACCACCCAAATCCCTCCTGCACTGTGGCAGTCTTGTGGTTTAATTCCGAAAGAGAATATGAGGTTATCTTTCCATGAACTGAATTCCACCCCTAAAAACACATTCTGTCTGCCAAGAAACGCTTACAGCAGAATAATGTTTTGAAATTGCAAAGTCAAAACCCCTGACCTTAAAACTGAAGCGAGCAGTTCATGCGCAGAAACCCACCAACTCTCAGGCTGACATTCCTTCAAGTTCATGAACGGGACTGCACTACATTTACCGGAAATGATTAGCTACACTTTCTGCTGAACTGAGATCCAGAACAGATATTAGAATTCAAGGTTTACAAAGTGTAAATGTCGTCTTTAAACAGTCCATCTGCACATGTGTTCATGTATGTGGGATAATGTTTATAAGGATGAGCGGTTTCTCTGCTGTGTGTCAGCATGGCAGTTGGCACTCCATGGCCGCACTTCAACAGTGAATTAAGAGTAGAAGTCCGTGCAGAGGCATGTCAACAGGATAAGCTTTATGAGCCGCTCTTGCTCTCCACAGTCTGCTGGCAACGACGTTGTTATACATTTGACTTTCTTCATGTCATGAAATATGTGGGGAGAAAATCCCTCTGAGCTTCCAGTTGTGTGAGGCATAAAAACCATAAAACCAATATTTTCTCCCACTGAAAGTTAGACTAATGGGGCTGAGAAAGAAAAGCTGTGAGATGAAAAAAAAGGTGAACAGCAACACTGACAGATATATAAATTTATAGACAGAAAGGCAGACAGATTATTATATCATCTTGGAAAAGTTTAAATTTTAGAGGCCCCAGGAATAATATGCATGAATCCCTTCTTAGGTTTCTTTGAACAGCATTTATTCTTATTCACTCAGAATGCATGTGAAATTTTTTGCTCTTATGAGGTGATTTCTGACCAAATGGTTCTGGGGAAAACCACTGAGGAACTTTCCTAAGAACTACATCAATTTAAGGAATTTTTCCTTCTATTTGCCTTCACAACGCCAGCAGAAACAGTTGAAATGAAGCAGGCAGAAGATTAGTATAGTCACTTTGCACGTGGTAAAGTTATTCGCGTGACATCACCCTTCTGCTTTGATTTTTGGGTCCTATAATGCTGTGCAGGTTGTTGTTTTTTAAATGCAGAAGCATTAATTTACTTAAGGATGGTTCTGTATTTAATTTACCGTTCTTCGTGTTCCAGTTTGTTGTTTAGGGGACGTCACAGCTGAGGAGATCTGCATATTTCACACCAGATGCCCATCCTGACACAAACCTCTTTGAAAAGGGCTTGGAACAGGCATTACAAGCGCACTGATACTTACACACCTAATAGCCAGAATCATTTAGAGTCTCCTATATACCCATAATCACCTTTTTGAAGATGTGGGAGGAAACAGGAGACCCCAAAGACCAATCCACACAGGCACAGGGAGGATGTGCAGACTCACAGAATGAAGTTTTAAAGCTGGGCTCTCACCTGCACATCTGGGTGGAGCTCCAGACCAGGTACCATCTGCCTGACACAATCTGATGCTGCTTCCCTGCAACTCAAAGCCTGTGAAACAACGAACTCCACACGCTGAATTATACTGGTTGTTACACACATTCTGGATAAAGAAGCCATTTTCAGGGGGAGCGAGCACCGGGCACACCAAAGCTGTGGAGACAGAGAGAGAGAGAGAGATGTCAGGAGTCATGGCTTACATTAAACAGAAAGACAAACAGAACGTCTGCTTATGGCCTGACGATGATGATGTACTGCTGTTAAGGCTGATCTTCTGAGCAGATTCTCCTCTTTCCTCTGATTTTAGTGGATGCTGATTATAACTTCGACTTTTGACTTCTGTATTCTTTCAGTTGGCAAACGGCAACTTTGCATATTCTGACAGTTTAATGGATCATGCATTTGGTTGCATAAGTTTTAGGAAAACTACATGTGACATGAACCTTGTCTCTGTTTTGTTCAATTTCAGTAATATTTAAAGCTGTTTTAACTCCCTCCTGAATGGTAACAATAAAAAACAATCAAAGCAAAAGAGTTAGAGTCTTGCTGACGGCACACGTCTCTAACAAAAATTAAGGTGTGGCCTTATTGGGGTGACAGTGAGATAATAATTTAAAATGTGAGAACAATTAATTATTAGAACATGGGAATTAGATTATTAGAACATGGGGAAAAAACATTTATAAAAAAAATACACACAGAAATAAATAAAACTAAAACATGATGAAGTGTTTAAGGTTATAATAACATTGATCTCCATATGTGGTCTACGTGTCATTCTGTACCTTGGCAGGTGATATTTTGTAATGTGTATCCATCCTTGCACACACAGTCAGACACAGCTGTGCTGCCAGGCCTGGAGGTGTGCTGAGGGTCAGGACACAACACACACGTCCCCACACCTCCTGGGACTGCTTCAGGTTTATATGTTCCTGGTGGGCAAGCTGTAGAAAAGAGGTTACGTGTCAATAACAAGTTAAACTGAAACCCCAAGAGTCGGACTTCTGCAGGACAGCCAAATTAGAAACTGCTGATGGTGTGTTGCATTTCTCAAAGTAATTCAATAAAATAACATTTAAAGTATAATCAACATGAAAACTTGGTAGACCTAAAGCTGACCACTAATGATCCATTTAATAATGACTCGAAGTGAAGTATCCAGATTGCTTACTCAAATAAAAGACATGTAAACATATGGGATGTCTATTGTCCAGTTTGCAGCCAATGTTTCTGGGATAGTTTCTGGGCTCACTGCAGCAATGACCCATTAGCAAAAATTAAATTACGGAACTTTCTGAGAATCACAAGTAAATGTGTTTTTGTGACAGTGTTGTAACTGATCCAGCAGCTTTCTAATGCAAACTGAACACAAAAAGCCAACATGTGCTGGTGGAGACACACGTCCATGCCAGCAAGCACACCCATTCTAATGAGTATGAGATTCGGTCTCACTCTAGAACTGAATCAGTCATTCATTGCCTCATCACCACAACTGTCCTAACACATTACTCTAATCCCAGTCCTTCCTGCATCATGCTGTGATGAATGCAGTGTTTTACTACAAATGATTTGCTGTAATTAAACAAATAGTGCAAACAATGATTAGCAGCTGTGTACCAACTAATAATCATCTAGACGGAGTCTAGAGTTTATTATTAATTATTAAATGTGTCAGTCATACTTTAACTATTATACTGAAACAAAGTAAAGAGGTGAAAAACTGCCTGCATGTAAGGAAATGAGAGATCAACGGGTGGGATGAGAAAAACAAAACGAAATAGTCTGACGGGTTCACACATAAAACATGAGATAAACATCGCATAATTAAGAAGTTTTGCTGGATGATTAAAAACATGTACACGCCTCCATTTCACTTTGCAGGTGAAATTACTTCAGCAAAGGAAACGGTTTCCCTCCATATTCATGAGCGTTAAGCAAACAGGTGTTCAGTTTTAGTTTTCTTTTAGTCATTCAGCGGTAATTTGTGCCATATGTTAATGTTTCATAAGTAGAAATTATGTTTAAAATACATGCATAAGAAAACGTTTATATAACACATTTCGAGTGGTAGGAATAGAATCTTTATTGCTAACTCCATATTTCCTCCACTTTCATCCTTTTGGTTTCCTGACCAAAATGGAGTGCAATAATGATACGGGAAACCGGTCCCAGGTCAGTATTTCAATCATTTAAGAATAGCATCGGTGCTAATTGCAATCCGAATCACTGCTCGCCAGCTGTGAGTCACATGACTCTGTGGTAATGAGTTTCCAAGCACTTTATTCCTACAGGAAACCCTTAACCAAGTGAAAAACAGAAAGGAGAATTCTTAAAGAGAATTAAGCAGAGGAACTAAAATACCCCACTTACTGTTGACAGAGAAAGAAAAAGTGGAGGAAAGAGAGAAGGAAAAGAAGGCATTTTAATAGGCCCATGGTGGCTTGAATGACTGTGCAGGAGATGTGTATCGTCCCATAACGTCTTTGGCTCAGTTGTTAAAATTAACCCCTAATGAATAGCAATGTACTTCTTGACAGGAGCTATACTTAATCTAGCATGTCTTCTACCCCATGTTCCATGTTCCCAAAGGGTTCCCTCATCCCATAGCTAAACCCATTGCACATCAAGCCCACGTGCATACCAGACCGGAACAGTCTGCTCCCTTGCTGTTTTTTCCATATGGTCAGATATAATTCACTTCGACTCCACTTATGGCCGTGCGGAGCAGACACTGCGGATCATAGGAGAACTGAGACCTCTTTAAATGCAGCTGAAAACTGCAAAGATTGAAGTTGAAAGTAAAGGAAATGGGCAAATTGGATCCAGAAACATAACTTTCGCACGTCTGCACCAGTGAGCATACAGAAGTATGGGCTCAAAGCCCAAAGGACACTGCTGCTGATCCTTAAACAAGCTCATCGCTTCTCAGCATTGCGAGCAACTCCCAACTTTACTGTTACAAGCAATTATCCAAGAATTTCACTTATAGTTATGAAAATGAACTTGATACTCAGCAATATTATTAGAAGCATAAAGAATTTTTTTTTACAGATGGCCACTCAATAAAAGAATGACTATTAAATATCTGGTTGCATGACATTCATTTTTTATAATATATTTAGTATTAAATTGTGTAGTATAGGGCGGCACGGTGGCTTAGTGGTTTAGCACGTTCGCCTCTCAGCGCTAGGGATTCCTGCAAAGATCTTTGTGTCTGCGTGAGTTTCCTCCGGGTTCTCCGGTTTCCTCCCACAGTCCAAAAACATGGATCAAGTCAATTGAATTCTCAAAATTGCCCCATATAGAGTGTGTCTGAGTGAGTGAGTGTGTGCCCAGCGATGGATCTGCCCAGCGCCCGAGACGTTCACCCCTGGATGGGCATGGGGAACCCCCCCGCGACCCCAATAGAGGATAAAGATTATGAATGAAGATGAAGATAATGGATGAATGAATTGTGTAGTATAACTTCAATGAAACTTTTTCAATGAAGTATTTTTGAGAATTTGAAATATGTATTGAAAATGAGTAAAAAAATAACAATTTAATTAATGGGTGTAAAGTCTAAAGGTTATGTAGAACTCTGCATCATTCATTCATTCATTATCTTCCGCTTTATCCTCTATTAGGGTCGTGGTGGGGTTCCCCATGCCCATCCAGGGGAGAACGTCTCGGGCGCTGGGCAGACACACCCAGGACAGGGCGCCAATCCATCGCTGGGCACACACTCACTCACACAGACACACTCTATATGGGGCAATTTTGAGAATTCAATTGACCTTGATGCATGTTTTTGGACTGTGGGAGGAAACCCACGCAGACACGGGGAGAACATGGAAACTCCACCCAGATGGGGATTCGAACCGGGAACCCCTAGCGCTGAGAGGAGAACGTGCTAAACCACTAAGCCACCGTGCCGCCCAACTCTGCATCAATACTACTTAAATGTATGCAGAGGGGCACGGTGGCTTAGTGGTTAGCACGTTCGCCTCTCAGCGCTAGGGATTCCCGGTTCGAATCCCCATCTGGGTGGAGTTTCCATGTTCTCCCCATGTCTGCGTGGGTTTCCTGCGGGTTCTCCGGTTTCCTCCCACAGTCCAAAAACATGGATCAAGTTAATTGAATTCTCAAAAATTGCCCCATATAGAGTGTGTCTGTCTGAGTGAGTGTGTGCCCAGCGATGGATTGGCGCCCTGTCCTGGGTCTATCTGCCCAGCGCCCGAGATGTTCTCCCCTGGATGGGCATGGGGAACCCCACCACGACCCTAATAGAGGATAAAGCGGGAGATAATGGAATGAATGTATGCAGAGGACATGCTGGGCACTGATGCAGCTTGAAGTGAGCACACATGCCCGGAGAAGTGGGCAGCCTTGTACACAGCGCCTGGGGGGATATTGGGGTTAGATGACTTTCCCAAGGCCACTTCAGCCATAGTACATGTTGGAAACCGGCAATTGACCTCGGGACCTTCAGGTCACAAGGATGGTTTCTTAACCACAAGCCTACGGTTTGACTTGTTATCTTATTTGTAGGTAAATTTGAACAAAAGCATCTGCCGTATGACTAAATGTTATGTAAAGGTTTTTTTTTTGTTGCATCTCAGATGACTTGAAGCCCAAATGTCTGGTGTTTTTTGCATAAAATGTACACATGGCTTCCTCTTTGTCTTACATTTTCAGATGGCGGCAGAGTTAACGGCGTTAAGTGACATTTTTCTTGCTGATAATAGTTGGTAATCTTTGTTTGTATATTGTACAAACTAGAAAGCTATCCGGACTGCAAGCATCAGATTGTTGGTAAGCTAAATGTAGACTTCAACCACAGCGGTTGACATTTTCCAAAATTCTCCTCAATCCACATCCTCGCGCATGTTGTAATGAAGGACTGACATCACGCTATAACACACTTCCTGTAAGATGTTAGCAAACCTACACTTTGCTGCAGTTTAATGCCAGGTGTCACGCTTTCTCTGTCCAATGCCAAGTGCATCACAAAAAGAAGCAGGACAGCATACAGCTTTACTCATTCAAATCAGATCAAATGTAAAATGTTGGGGGTGTACAGTAAAGCTTAGCTCACAGACGACCAAATCCACACTAATTTACCGAGCTCTTAAAACAAAAGACTTCGTGGCAGACGGCAGGCATGAAATAACCACATAACAAAAATAATTGTCTTCCCATTGCATCATCAAAGGAGAATTTAAGTGACATAAAGCAGTGGCGCTGCTGTGTCGCTGCACTTTTATGCAGTTGTTGAACTAAAGCTGTAGAACATCTAAGAACAACATTAAGTCTTAACTGCTTAATTATCTTCCACACTCCCTTGTAATTTCTAAATTTGTAGTGTGTTGATGTAAAAACAACCCACTAAACACATTCACATATCAGGCCAGAGCACTCGCAATAAAAACACACCATGTCAGAATAAGAGGCACTAAATGGGACTAGTGAAAGGAGCCAAAAGACTGGAGACTGCCAGTCTCTCAGTATCCCAGTCAGGACCATAAAACAGTGAGTGTGTGATTGGAGTGTGTTCGACAGATGACCGGGGCACCATTGGACTGTGTTTATTTGGATTGAAAGTACCCGAGACACTGATTGATGTATATAAATGAGCATTAACAGCCTGGTAAAAGTAACAAGCTAAAATTATAAATGCTCAAGACATTTAAATGTGGCCTTTTTAAGAGAGCGCATGCACATGAGTGATGACAGCGGTCCGGAGGTTCAGCCGAGGTGGCTCCGGTAGCGTGGGTATGACACAGTTAAATAAGACACGGAGAATTACAGGCCCTCGGTGCGTCCACTGACAGACGGTTGAAGAGAGTAGACTTTTACTTCATCTTTATTTACTAACACATGGTCATTAAAAGGACATAAAACCACAGTAATGGGATGCTTTTGGCCAGAGTGAAAGGTTTTAATGTTTAAGGTCATAGAGTAAAAGTCTATTAAGGACCAGTTGAACATTTTACATATTTATTCACTACGAGGCCACTTTTCTTTGTAAGCACTCTATATATGGACAAGAATTCCTGTACCATTCTGCACTATACTCATCTTGAGTGTGTTTACACTTTGTTCATTTTCTCTGGATTACAGCTTTAAGTGACAAGCAACTGGACAATGCCTTCTTCTTGACAAATCATATCAATCAATAGTAATTGTGTTTTTGCCTTCAATTGCATATTCAAGTCTGACTCAGATTCATTGTTCAGAGAAGCATTGTATTATTTTGCAGTAAAAATAATAAAAAAGTACACATTGCAACATTTGATTTATATTTGGAATGTTATCTTTTATTTTTTCGCTGTAATTAATGGTTTTTAGTTCACAATTTGTTAAAAACATGTTAAGAATTAATATTAAGAACTCATTTTATTTTAGCATCAGCCAAAACCTTTACCTTTAGTTGACCACAATAACAACTGTGCCAGTTCAAAGATTCTAGGATTCTTTATTGTCAATTCTAAATAAGTCCAGGACACAGAAGACACGCTTTACAGTAGGTATGCTGGGTGGGTTTTTTTTTTTTTTTTTTTTTGTCTCTATCTTGGTCTAACCATAAAATCTTTTAATGAGGATTCTGTGTTGATAATTTAGACAAACATAAAACATGCACAATGTACAATGAACTACATTTTAGTGTAATGAAAGCGTGCAGATGAATTAAAGGCAGTAAACGCACAAAGTGTGACGCACAAAAAAGTAAACCAGAGACAGATGAGATAAAGAGAGCTTTGCCCTCTTGTGTCCACGGTAACCTCAGGGTTACAACCAGGAAACGAATCAGGGTGAGTTTTACAACAGCCTGTTCAAGAGCTTCTTTTTACAGCGTACATTCTGTAAATCCTCTTCTTACGAGTCAGAATCATGAGTCAAGATGCTGCCGAAGGACTGATAAAGAGAGAGACACCCACACAAAGGGAAGAATGAAGACAGGGAGGAAAACTAAACGATCTCCTAAAACCACTTTAGCAGGAATATCTTTACCAAACTGTTTTTTGTATGACTTACATCTTTCTGCTTCACTCATCTTTACATCATTGTTTTAGTTTATTAAGGTTTGGTACGTTGTTTGGGCCGTTGCAAAACCTTAATAACCTTTTTACTTATTTAATTTAAAAAAAAAAAAAAATAATCATTAATTTCATTTAAGCCTTACTGCTGTAGAGTTTGTGGCGTGTTTGGGATCATTGTCCTGTTGCATGATCCAGTTGTGAAAAGTCTTAAGCTGTTAAATCGATGACTATGGCTGTTAAATAAAAATGATTGTGGCTGCAAAACAAGAGTATCACTTCACCACCAACAGGTTTGACAAGTTAGCACAAGGTCTGATATTCCTTGTTAGGCTTTTGTTCGATTTTCTTGGCTTTGGTTGGATGTGGAATAATCTTTCAAACTGTGAAATGATGCTTGAAAATGACTTGGAACACTTTTCAGATTGATGGGCAACAAGAATTGTTTTTCCAAGCCAACTGCTGATTTCATTTTGACAGACAAATGCTTCAGACCAGTGAACTGCAAACACCTTAGTTTTTTTGCAGATGGTCGCACTTGCTGATAAACAATTAATCGACTGCGGCTTACCCTATTAATTCCTATAAAAGCAGTAAAGTTTTACTTCTAACTTCTACTTCTGCATTTTGGCATATGTTTTGTGTGTGTGTCGTTGCTTAGCTGAACATTCTAAAATTTAAATGTTTTTCATTATTTCCTAATATGAAAAAACACAGAATTCTTTTTACATGACTATCTGAATGAAGTGTCTCATATTGGGAATAATTGAGTGTTTAATATGATCCTATTTGTCATATGTTACACTGTTTACAATCCGTGTACGCCCACATCCACCCATACATGCTATAAATTAACACTCACAGTCATGCACATTCACACACAACCATTTAGTGTGTCAATTTATAGTGTCTTTTACACATACACACTGTATAGGCATGCCTTTTGTAGCCCTTACTTCAAGCTATTTATGACCCAAAAAGTAAGTCACTTTACAAGATTACACAGTTTGAAACCTCTACCCATTATTCTGTACCCGTTAATTAACACAATTTATGGCTCAGTGGCGACCATTGGAATTCACAGTAGTCATCCAGCAGTCGCCTTGCCTATGATCTAATTTGGGCTCGGTTTCCATCATTCACAATCGCTGCCATCACCAAAGAGATTCCAAATTTGGGCCACATTCAAACAACAAAAAGCTAAACTCCGTTAAGAAGTCCCATTAGAGTACATCTGGCTGTCCACATGTATAAACAACAACTGTTAAATCTCTATTACAATCCACTCTGGTTAAAATTGGAACACGTGCAAAGCTCTGGGCCACCGAAGGTATTTCTCATGTGCAAGCCAAGGAGGTACATCACCAGCCGGCTGCTGCCAACTGTCATATGAACCCAACCATACCAGGGGCAGCCTGCCCACAACATGCAAGAAAAATGTTAATAGTGCTTAAGTCATTCCATATATGAGAGCAAGTACTTTGTCACATCAGAAACTGTGATAAACAGAATCACCACTGAAAGATGTTAAAGTCATTCAAATATGAAAACGCCTATATTCATATTTTTTTCTATTTCTCTATAAACATCTACAAATTTGCTTCAGTTACCTTATTGTACTTTTTTTTTAGTAAGTGCATCAAGTCTTATATCATAAATGCAAAAGCGCTTCAACTAATGAAGTGCAGAAAGGTGTGCTCTCATGTCACATAGTTTTAGATTCTGTATTATTTTATAAAAGTAAGGATGAAAACATTTATAGTCTTCTATACATTGACATTGACTTTAATTCAATCATTCTACTAGTAAAAGATATTAATTTACAGTACAAATATCAGTGCTGTGTAGGACTACATGCAATAATTATTAGTGTAATGTCATGTAATTTAAGTGTAATTTAAGTTAATTGTGAAGATCATTAACAATTGAAAGTAATCAAAATCTTTTTTTTTTTTGAATGAAAAAAAATGAATTTGACTTCATTCCGGAAAGACACGTAACTCTGAGTGGCTGGTTTCCCAGGACGTAATCTGTCAAATAAGTGTGTTTCTGATCCTTTATATTCAGAACTTCAGACTAAAGTACAGGTTTTAAACTTCACATGAGTGTTTGGGTCGATAAAACCTAAATGCTATTCCAGATTATTTTCCAAAGCTGGAAAGCCAAGTTGGATCTACTTATCCTCATAACAAGCCAACACAGACTGTAAACAACCTGATAACATTTTACTGCGTTCTCCAGGCTTGAGCCTGCAATGCTTTATCATTTACTTATTGATGAAATGAGCAAAGTAGAAATGACAGATGAGAGGAGAAAGACCCAGACATTGACATGAAAAGAGAATGAGAACAAAGTTGTTAAATGCAAATGAATTGAGTTTTCCTAACACCCTCATCCTATTAAAAAACTGCAAGGAACGTTTCTGGTAAATGCATGAGATACATAACATTCAATAAGACCTCAGTACAGAATCACAGACGACTGCCTCACAGTAAGGGTTTGATTCCTGGTTGGAGTGAACAAAGTTTTATAAATACAAGACTGAAAAGGAACACACAAAACAGTCCAGGTAAGTGTTCAAAATTTACTCCTGACATAGTGTAACAAAGGTTACAGTATATGAGTGTAAAGATGGTGAGAAATAACTGGTAACGGTACAGTTTCACAGTCCAGCAAAGCAACGTTGAGCTCTTTAAAATCTATTAACACCCCAAACCTCAAAACCTAAACATTCTAATAAAGTGCTAGTGAACTGCAGGGGTACTTGTCACATTTTCCATTCATCAGCACTCAAAGCAATCCATCAGGCTGTTTTGATGCCAGGTTAGTCTTATAAACATATTTCGTTTTACATGTTTGTGCTCGTAATACAGTTGCATTACAGTATTTAGCTCTAGGTGTCTGTCGAGCCAACAAACAACAATGAGTTCAATCAGAGCTCATACTCCACTCAAACACACCGGATGGTTTTCACATCAAATTGTGAAATTTTTTCGACCAGACCACGGTGTTTAGGAGACGTGGGTTGGTTTTCCTGCTCTGGGAAAAAGTTAAGGAGAAATGAGGAGCAGAAGGTAGAAAGAGCACAAAGCTGGCAGGAGTACTGGAATAAGATGTTCGCTGTCTTTCTTACTTCTCCTTTCAGGCGTCAGTGTCTCCCGGCTGAATTTACGGGTATCTGGGGAGTGCAAGCCAAATCCGGTCTGTGCGGGTGCAAAAAAATATTTACAGACCATGCATTAAAGAAATGACGACACAGCCCTGCAGTGACGTCTAATGCAAAGACAGTGGCGTGTCAATCGCTGCACAGCTGCCACGCCTCCCATTGACAGAGCTTTAACGAATGGTTTAACAAAAGGACATGAATTTGTTTAAAGAAGAATCCTCAGAATACAGACCCATAGAATGCAACACATCGCTCAGAGTACTGAGGATCAAGCACCTTAAATAGTTCCTCTATTCCCACATTAAGCTGTTTGCGATTCACAGGGGTGTGATCGTGAATCAGGTACATAATTGGTTGACAGTTTATAATTGGAACAGTTAAACGATCCTATAGAACAGTATGCTTGACAGACAGTAGCCCAACACTGACACATACACACACACAGTACAAAGTCCATGTCTCCCACACTTGCACCATAAATTAATGTTATATGTAAGTGGGAGACGACGATGTCTGGGTTTGTTGAACAAATGATTATCATATGGGCAGGGGGAAAACTGTGTGTACAGTACTAGTGGTTCTTTAGGGGAGCCATGATTACAGCATCTGGAATTTAACATGTTCAGGGTTTAAAGAATCCAAACAATGGTCTGTGAGATCCATCTAGATCAGTAAGAGTGGCTCCTAACACGACAGCCCAGTTTAAAACTCTTAATAAGAAGTCTAGCAGTCCATTATGGAGTCGAGGGGCTTCAGTCTTGTATTGGCATCACGTTTGTTAACCGTAGTGAATGTTTGATTTGTGATCGTACAGTTTGCAGTGTGGTTCTCTCAGTCATCATATGAGACAGCATCACCTTTCTATCATCCAATAAAAACATTTTCCACTCTGACAATGACTTTCAGATGTTCAGATTAGAGGTTACATTTGCCATGTGTATGTTTGATGCATGTCTTCTTTGATTTGTCTTTCCACATATAAATATTATAAAACTATATTTTTATTTTTTCATCAGCGAAGGTCTATGTTTATGCTCACTGGGTATAAAGCTGGAAAACATTCTGGACAGACGTCCTGTTTATCTCCAGAGGTACAATTCCACGTACCTGCATTCACACCTAGAGACCATTTAGTATCTCCACTCACTTCACCGGTCTCACATGCCTTTGGTTTGAGGGAAAGCAAATGTCCTGGAGTAACTCAACACAGACTAGAAGAGAACATGCAAACTTCATGCAAAAAGGACCCTGTCTGTGAATCGACCCAGAACTTTCTAGTGATTAGGAAGACAGAGCCTCCCACTGTGCCATCCACACACATGTTTAAAAAAATGAAATTACACAAACCCTGTACGTGTGGTTGGACTTTAAAATATATGATATTCTGAGAATCTTCCATATTTGGAAAAGCATCTATAAAAACATCGTGAGGCTTAAGTTAGGGGTTTGAATTTAATGTGACTATAACTTCTTATTCCCAGAGTGCAACAGTCGGTTGAGCTAATAATACTGACCAGCACAACAGAGCCTTATATGCCCTACATCACAGTTCTTCTGTTCTGCCCTTTAAATAAATCCAGACATCGGTTTTACAGGCTGCTGACCCAAACCAACAAAAACAGACACAACAGTGGCAATCTGGATCTACTGTATACCTCATGGTGTTGTAAAAATCCAGAGCCAGAATGACCTCTTACAGTCCTATTTCAAGTTAATAGTATACTCTCAGTAAGTGAATAAACCTTGTTTTGTGCCCTGCTAGAACATCACCCGGTCAAACTGATCCCACAAAGGTGAAATATACAGCGGTCAAAAACCTCTAATTCGGTCTCTAAAAAAACAGAAGAGGTGTCCGCAGGTCTGCAACGTCCACATGCAATCCAGAGTTCTGCAGCTTCATGCTTCCCAGAATGTTACTGGTTTTAATATAAGCTTTTTTTTCCCTCTTAAACCTTTAAGTTTTAGTCTAGACAGGTATCTAAGTAAGTTTACTACTAATCTGAAAGGCAGATTTACTGGAAACAATGTTACCATGGACACAAATGAGGCTTGTTTTTACACATCACCAAACTGTCCAGAGTGAACAGCTTTAATATGGGTACTTCTCGTACTTTGGTATTATTTATATTACAACTTATGCTGATGATCAGTAAGATCCGTGCCAAAACCAGCATCAGTATATGGGTGGTAAAGGAGTAAGGGAAAGAAAAACGAAGCGCCCCACCGCACCTACCACCAATTTGAAAATGATATAGCTAAAGTGTGGCAATCGCCCAAATATCTCCTCATGTTTGTTTTTTCGGCTAGCAGCTGACATTCTACAGAGTCTCCACCAGCTCAGATATAGGATCATGTTTCTTATTTGTTTGGGTGAGGTTCAAGTGGGATGGATGGCCAGTCTGTGTTATTATTACGAAAAGCAGCAAACCCTCCGGCGATGAAAAGTGTGTTCGATTCAGTCCATTTAGCTGTTTGGCTTCAGAACTGTTAGGAATTTGGTAGTTCATTAGGTGTTGATTTATAAACAAGGAAAACAAGTCGTTAATAATGTGAAGAGACATTCGATTGATTAATAAAAGAGGAAGTCGCAGACAGAGGAAATGTGGACTCCTTCCACAGGTTGGAAATAAATACACGTAGATGGAGAGATTTGTGTGAATAAGGTAATATATCAAGTGTGAGCTTATCCTTGACTAATGTGTTTTATAAAGACAATCTGTTTAACATAACACTCGCATGATTCATAACAGGTTGACACTTCATCTTGTGGATATGGACAGAAATAAAAGGAAAACATTTAGAAAGAATGAGAACGGAGAGAAAAACGGGGAGAAACTGAAAATAATGTAATTCCTTTTTTTTCCATCAGTAAAACAAAAAGAAATGAAAATGATTATAGTGGCACTTTCAATTAAATTTTTTCTAGTGATTTTAATTTAGTCTATCGTTAGTCCTCACTATTGTATTTGACACTTGTTTGGGCAAAGATGGAACCAACCAAACCGAAGAATGGATCATGGCCTCTGGAGGTTTAATGTGTTTAATCGACCCAAAAGAATGAAAACTTATGCACGGAACAGATTTAATCTTATTGATCTTATATTCAGTAAACTGCTGTGCAAAAAGTAATAGACAGAAAAAATTTGGGCTTTAATGTGTTTGACTTTTATATGGAACAGTTCAACCGTAATCCTGAATATATCCATGTGTACCAACAAGGTAGTTTAAATATCTATTTTTAGTTTTTTTAGATTTTTATCGGTTCACTGAAGCCAGGAGGCTGTTGGCAGTGAGTTTGTTGAATTCCTGCTGATTTAAATAACAAATGTTTTGTTTTATTATCAGAATAAAAGTTGGAATAGTGCTGTTTGTTTATGAGCATTGCACATTTACATTTTGACATAATTGTAATGTTACAGAGTGTTAAAGAGGTCAGAAGGGGCAAATACTTTTTTGCATAATCGATCATAGTTGTAAGTGTATTCAGTGCACTGTTTGAGGTCGTGGTAGCTCAGGTTGGTTCAGTAATGTGGCCAAAATAGTCCTCTTTCACTTTGATTGCTCCAAGGCTGCAGTAAGATTCTGACCCTGTGCTCTCATCCCAGCCATTAAACAGAGACACTTATAAGCCACTTTGAATAAAAGCTTCACCAAAATGATGTAATGTAACCTGTTTTTAACCTGCAAATTGTTACCCTCACAGACTCCCCTGAGGGGGAGAGATTCAGTTTATAAAACTATTTGAAATGGAAGGGTTAAAATAAAGGTTACCTCACGAGCATAAATTTTTTTTTATGTCTAGTGCAAAAAATAAATAAAAAATAAATGAAAATTCTTGGCTTTCCCAGAAGCAGAGCATGTGTACACACTGCAGCAGTATCAAAACAAAGCTATAATTTTTACCCAATTTAAAAAATACGGCTCTGCTCAGGATAAACAGGCCTCCTTAAAACGTTCGGATAAGTTCAGATCCGAAGGGAGAGCTGGATCAGCACAGCGCACACAAGTGCACACAACATTCTTTGGCCAATCTAAATGTAATTGTATTTTAATTAAGCAACACAGACTTGATGCCGTATTACACTATATATTACGCTACAGACAGTGTGTTAACCTAATGATACCAAATCAACCAAGCGATAGTGTTCAGACATTGCAATGGACTCGTTTGTGTGTGTGTGTGTGTGTGTGTGTTCTTTACCTGTGCACTCATGCTGCAGGCCCTTGCCATAATGTCCTTTTTCACACACGCAGTCATATTGACCGGTGTGGGTGCCACACTTACAGCTGGCCAGAAGGTCACAGCAGTCCTTTCCCTCCACACACAGGGAGGAGCAGTGGGACATATCCTCCTGGATGTAGCCACCTGTTGGAAGGTCTGAGCCACAGACAGAAAAGAAAAGGAAGAAGATGAAGAGAAGGAAACAGACAGAATGATGAATTAGAGCACCAGTTCATTCTGGCAAGAGATATAAGACCATTAGCTATAGCTTGGAACTTCAGAGAGTGTGTATGTGTGTGTGCGTGTTTCTATTTTGTGTGTAGAACAGCTAAATACGAACAATAAAAATTCAAAGTATTGGCAGGAGCGTCCTAGTCTCCCTAAACACAAAGCAAACAAAAGGAGATTGGACACCAGATGTTAACACGCAGTCTGAGGCCAAGCTGCTGGCACTCTGCTCTCTGCTGCAGACAGAACAGCACAGCGGGGGGATAACTCCTAATGCCACAGAGCAGTCGTCCCCTTATGAAGATCAGTAATTCACACAGATCCGTGTGGATCTTTATGATCTCCCCTTCATGCCTGGATGGACTCAGATGAAGGCTTTTTTTTTTTTTTTTTTCTATTTAAGACCGAACATGTTTACTTGGCAGTGGGGGTGGAGGTCCAGAACATGTAGGAAACACTAACATTATGACTCATTCTGACAGATTTTTTTATTGCCCCGAGGAAACCGCTGCGGAAAAAAAAAAAGGGTTTTTGAAAAATTATATTTTCGTTCAAGCGTTTGCTGAACGGTGAGGGGACGAGGGAGAGAACAGCGCATCAATCAGACGTAGATGATAGATCTCATCACTTCACCAAATTGCTATTTATTAATATACAGTTACCATGAGATATAATATTAACATTCTAAAAACTTGTTCGGACTGTTTTATATGACGTCTTGATTAATAAACCAGTAAATTAACCCACAAGCCACAATTCACTCTCACTACATTCCAAAACAGTCAAATGCTGTAGTTTAGAAGCTTAATAATGAAAATCATACTATACATGCGTCTCATACATAAACATATGAACAGCTCATACGTGCAGTTTAGCTTAAACACATGTGCAATATACGTTCTGTCAGAAATTCACATTCAGATCTACAGAAAAAGCGTCATCCATGTCTCCAGTTCAATTTCAACACTGTCCACCCCTCTCCACACACTCCCTCACCATCTCCAAACACCAGGCTATAAAGCAGCCTGACCCAGCATGGGGTTTCTGTTGCGGCCCAAAAGCCACTTAAAACCACAGCCCCTCTCTCACCTAATTCATGTCTCACCTTCATGAAGTGCACGGCGAGCGAGGGCCTCAAATTCGGTGAAGTTGGGCACGAGGTAGCAGTGTTGATCTTTGGGATGCGACGCCATGTCATGCAGCTCACGTATGTTGCCCTGCCAGATGCCCAGCGTGAAGATCTCCACTCCGATCCGACGCAGTGCCGTCGCCACCGGTCGCGGGTCCCCTCCGTTAGAATAACCGTCTGTGATTAGGAAGATCACCTTGGTCGCATTCTCACGTGAGTTCCGCAGGATTTGCTGCAAACATATACACACGTCAAAGAGAGTTAACCAGAGTTAACAGACCGAACCGTGACCTCTGATAGCGACTTAATTCCTTAATACCACTACATCATTTATTACCAATGACAGCAACTTTAAACATCACATCCTGGCAGTGTTAACTGTTTAACTTGTTCAATTATTTTACTAACGAGTCTCACAGACTAATGAGTTCAGATGTTTCCACTTTCTTTTGTCTGAAAACCAACTCCTGTCTGGAAATAAGACACCACTCTGTCACCCCATAAAGCTGTAAATCTCCTGAGAACAAAAGCTAACAAAGTAATTACACATTAATTCTCAAAGAACACTAAGAAATCACGAAACCAACAACAACCAACAGCAAAGTGCTACGGGCACACACACACACACACACACACACACGCACACACAGTTTCTTTTGATGAGTCCGTTTCATTAATAGTGAAGCACAAAATTCATTGATGCGTCCTTTTAGAAAGTTTCTCTCTTATTTATAAATGTGGTTGGTATTAATCTGTAACGTTACAGATAAAAGGACAAAAATAATAAAAAACAATCATAAGAACTCAAAAAGGGCATCACTGCACACATGACTGAGCACTTATAGTGCTTAATGATACCAGCAACAGAAAGGAACAATAAAACAAGTCTAATAAAAGTAAGCTGGAACGAAAGAGCAAGTGATCCTACAATAAACGCAAGCACATGGCATGACAAGCTTAAAAGAGAGAAGGTGTAAAAGAAAAACGAGAAGGCTGAATGAGAAGAAGAATTCCTGGGTGGTCTGTTTTGTCTGTAAATGGACTTTTACATCAAGGACATTAAACCTGGCTCGAGCATATACACTCCAACATCAAATATCCTAGCAAATAAAATCTAAAAGGCACCTTACAAAAACATCCATGGTATTTAATACATACTACACACACACACACACACACACACACAAGGACGCACATATTCACCGCAGTGATGTCACTGCGGCCGGGTACCATGGGAGTGGGCCTGTGGTCTGAAAGTGGGTGGAATTGTGGCCATTTATGAGACGGTAGCTCAAAGCGGCAGACAGCAGTCAGTATGTCGAGTTCTGCTGCTGAGGTTAAAGGTTTGGACTCGAGTCAATAGCTGGCAAAGAGAATAAGGATGCAGATGAGACAGATTGTGAATGAATAACTTGATTACTCCAGATCAAGAACATTAAAAGTCAAACCAACAGACTCAAGTGACTCAATAGAAGACATGTACCGAATTCCCACAATTGTTTTTCTGGAGAACTGCAGAAATTCATGCATTCAGACATTTACAGTGTGGCTTACTCCAATTAGGGTCCCAGAGGGTATTGGAGCATATCCCAAGACTTACTATGCAAAAAGGGGGACGGAGCCCTGGACAGGTCACCAGTCCATTGCAGAGCAAACATATTCACAACTGGGGCAATTCAATTCCTGATGGACAAAAGAATAGTAAATTTTAAACGCTTTTTTTATTTTCTTTCCATCATAAAGGAACAAACATCATTCCCACCAAACCTCACAAACATCTACTCTTCTACTCAACAATCACATGGACATGAAAGCCTCTATAATTATGGGGTGGCACAGTTGCTCTTTGAGACGCTACTCCCACCATAGTGCTCCTTTTACCCACATAGTGGTCACATTGCAAGTTCAACTTACATACTCCTTGACCAAAGTGTGTGAGACAGTGCTTGCCATTCCCAGTTCTCATGGATTAGTCAGTCGTATTAAATTTAACACACCTTGATGCAAATTTTTTATGGACTAATCCAGATGTGTAGAACATGTGGCGAAAATCTTTATACCATGTTCACCCCGTTTTCACAAAAAGGTTGTTGAATGTTGACAATATTATATTAATCAATAATTTACCTCTAATATGTGGCTTTGCAGTTCTGTGTATAGAATTGCAGTAAAATTGTGTAATAAATATAATTGGTGGCGACACGGTGGCTCAGTGTTTAGCACGTTCGCCTCTCAGCGCTGGGAATCCAGGTTTGAGCCATGATCTCGGTGGAGTTTCCATGTTCTTCCTTTGGCCAAGTGGGTTTTCTCCGGGTTCTCCGGTTTTCTCCCACAGTCTAAAAACATGGATTCAACATGAATTGGCCCTATATATAAGTGAGTGTGTGCCCAGTGATAGATTAGAACCCTGTCCTGGGTGTATCTGCCCAGTGCACAAAACGTTCTCCCCTGGACTCAGAGACTCTGAAACTCTGACTTCTTGTGTGTTTTGGGGCTGAGTGGCTTAAATGACGCCCCTGCTGTGTCAACATCTTGCAGCTGTCACACCTGCTAACATGAAGATAATTTGTAATTCAATTATCCACAGCCTTCTTCACAAATATTGGAATATTGGAACCTCTTGTTCTTTTCTTATAATGCTTAAATAGATGGGAGAACACAAGAGAAGGGAAATAAGATTATTAGGCTCAATACTAACATCCTCCCAAAGTCCAAATCAGTAGATCACCAAAGATTATCTAATTGATAAGTGGGACTAATTAAATGGACAGGAGTATTGAAACAAGCAGATAATAACGTGGCCGTGTATTTGACAGGTTGCTATGTTTACCGTGTTTCCGGGAGGTGCATGTTTTGGTTTAGAGTGTTTGTTAACTATGTGTTGTGTCACAAGGAGTACCAACATGAACAGTTCATCAAACTGACAGTTACAATTTAGAGCTGAACTAAACTGTCAATTAGAATGTGTGCAGACTCGCCCTGTTTAACGAGTTCACCTAAATACACCCAAATATGAGACACAGGTTACCAAACCCAGGGAATTTCCTGTTTCTCATTCATGGAGCTTTGCTTTCTGTGCTGTGCTGGTTGTCGTGCACTGAAGCATTCCAGTGAAGATAAAGCATGAAAACTGGAGGCATCCATATGGAAAGCGGATTGTTTCAGAAAGAAAGCAGCGTGTTTTGACATGGTATCAGTTCTCGGGTCTGGTGACAGTGAATAACAACAACATGATCCCACAGGTCACCAAAAATATCAAAAATATCCCCAGCTAGCCAAAACGAACTGATCCCAGCCTCCCTCTATTGAGCAACACATGATCTGAACACTGACCTGTTCATGTTCGGCAGTCTGTCATAATAATCATATTTTAGATCCAGCAGATTTGTTTCCATCAGAAAATAATGTTAATAAGAAAGTTAGCATCAATTTAAACTAGTTGGTACATGTTAAACGTAACCTTGCTGGATCGCATCAAATAACAAATAACAGCCACAATTAAAGTTCTGGAACGGCTTTTCATTTCAGAAGCGCTGCGCACCTATGAAAAACTCAAAGCTCATAAGGTTACAAACGGTTAGTTTGTGTGATAGCTTCCTAAAAGCTAAAAGCTTTATAAGATTTTGTGGTATGTCTGTTGTGATTTCTTTTCTATTCATACAGAAGAGTATTTTAACTAAGACACTGATGGGGCACCAAGCATACTTAACCCTGCCTTTAAGAACCTTGCTTTATACAACATTGGCAGAATCATGCTGAAACAGAAAAGCACTGTTTCCAAATTGTTACCACAAAGCTGGAAGCACACAGTCGTTTTAAATACCTGGCCAGGTGCTTGAATTTTTTACACCTGGGGCAATAGGAGTGAATAAAACACCTGAATAATTTATTTAATGATTAAAAGGTGTGTCCCGTTACTTCATGTAGAGTATTTTTGAATAATGTTCACAAGCAAAAAAGATAAACCACCAGAAACACAGCCATGGGAAAGTTGAATATGAACATTTTTTTTTTAACATTCAACCTGTAATAAGATCACAGTTACCTTGTTCCTGTAATAAGAAAAATAAGTATAATGATTTTAGGAAGAGATGGGAAGAGTGATATTATTAAGTTTGCCATATGAACCAATTCACGAATATGGAACAAGCGAGTGGTCTCGTATCTGCAATTAAATCTATATTTAAATCTAAAAAAAGTTTGATTCTGAAAGATTTTTAAGCAAATGTCCACTCTGCCCGTACTTGAAATGAGGCATAATTGATAGGCGAGAGTTGGATATGAAACCAAGAGAACCTCAGTGTGATCAGATGATGGAGAGTAAAATAAAGAGAGGGCTTGCAGTGTAAATTAAAGGGAGCAGAAGCGGGGATCGGCAGTGCGCTTGGTTGAATGTGGATTTTGAATTTAGTCACAGTAATATTTCACGTCAGTTAGCCAGATATCACTTATAAAAGTCTTGAAAAAGGGTCTATGATGTACTGCATTATGAATTTAATTCTATGACTCTGTGTCATAGCTCTATGTCAACATGATCTTTTAATTTTTAAGTCTTAATAAATAACGTGCCATTAAATAACAATAAAAAATTCATGGCATCACCAATCTCAAATACACTCACCATAATTAACTGATTCAATAGGAGTTGTATATAATTCAATAATTATATAGGGGGCGGGTTAGCTCAGTGGTTAGGGTGTTGGGCTGTCAATCTGAAGGTTGGGGGTTCAAATCCCAGGTCCACTGAAGTTGCCAGTGTGGGTCCTTGAGCAAGACCCTTAACCCTCATTGCTCCAGGGATGTTGTGATTAACCCTGTGCTCACCTTGTAAGTCGCTTTGGATAAAAGCGTCCAATAAATGACCCAATTTAATTTTTTTAATTTAATAAGAGAATTAATTATTGGAGCTGAACTTAAGTAGGCGGCACAGTGGCTTAGTGGTTAGCACGTTCGCCTCTCAGCGCTAGGGATTCCCGGTTCGAATCCCCATCTGGGTGGAGTTTCCATGTTCTCCCCGTGTCTGCGTGGGTTTCCTCCGGGTTCTCCGGTTTCCTCCCACAGTCCAAAAACATGGATCAAGTCAATTGAATTCTCCAAATTGCCCCATATAGTGTGTGTCTGTGTGAGTGAGTGTGTGCCCAGCGATGGATTGGCGCCCTGTCCTGGGTCTATCTGCCCAGCGCCCGAGACGTTCTCCCCTGGATGGGCATGGGGAACCCCACCGCGACCCTAATAGAGGATGAAGCGGGAGATAATGAATGAATGAATGAACTTAAGTAGAGGTCATGACTCTTATGTACTCCTAAAAGGTTTTGGAGTTGTATAGAGTAAATGTTAATTCTGTTGTACTGGTACAATGAAAACAAAGACATTTGCTCCATGGGTAATTCAAAAAACATTATAATGCACATGTTCGGCAAGAACCGAACCACGAGCAAAAACCAATGGTCAATAGTATAAAAATATCATAGAAAACTATTTAATGTTATTTAATTCAATCTGTATCATTACCAGTTTCTGGTTAGAGCTACACTGTTAGTTTTTTTTATTTGTATATGGGGCTTCGAGGCTTAGCAGCGTACTAACATAACACATTAATATCACAGAAAGTCGATTATTCTGTATTTTATTTTTGTGAAATGTAATTAATTTGCTGACCCGCTGGAATTGGATACGAAAAAAAAAAAGGTTTTATTTCCTGAATTTTCCTGAAGGTACAAGTCATCAATTTGTTTTATGACCGTAGGGAGTTACTCAGAGCAACAGTACAGTTCAATTGTATAATTACAAGCTGTAATTTAAACCACCATGTGCATGTTTAGTTGTAAACAATCTTTGATTTAGTGAGTCAAATCATGACTCACGTTGTTTCTGAGTCTTTATTGGGAGAATGGTGACAAGTGTTTGACAGAGAGGATGTGGTCTATGGTCAGAAAAGCTTAGGTCTATGTTCATTTGAACACTCCACTGCACTAGGAGTGTAGAATTATGGAGCCCTGTACCATTCAGAAACATGTAAATGGCTTTATTTATTATAATGTCAGTATACACATAATGACTAAATAGCAGACTAATATCATGTGAATATTTATTTGTGTTCTAAGATTCCTTAATCTTCTGAACGTTTGTATTAATCTTTACAAACCATAAACCTGTAGAAAATTTGAGGTGTTAAATGAGGTGAAAATATCTTAAATAATACGAACTGATGTAACTGTTTAACAGAACACATGCATGCTTATGATTATACCTCATCTCTATGTTGCGGTCACCATGGCAGCACCAACTCAGTACTCAGTAATCCAGATACCTAAAAACCTTTAGTGCTACAGTATTTGCTCGAAATTTTAACGTGTCTGTTTTTTTAGTGCAGTTTATCTGCACTGTCTCAATAAAACAGCTTGTATGAAACAGACATATGAGGTAACGCTTCAGGTACACAACAGTTCAATTGTGCTTCTCTCACTTATACACATGTTCCTGTGAAGGAAGATCATGTTGAAAATGGGAAAACCATGCAAGAATTTCATACCACTGAGAATGGAATATGTGCGTTTTCCTGATTAGTGGCAGGCAACTTTCTGACGTTTGGTATGTGTCAACTTGCACTTTCGCCTCCCTGCAGCCTGTTCCGTGCATTGGAGCTCTGCTGGATCCGCACGTCGCAGTCTGATTGTGTGGCAATGTTGCATTTACTCAATTAAGCAACAGCTTCCAAAGGGAAAACATTTGTTTCACTATAGCCAAACCCAAACAACTTTAGAAATAGAGATTCCCAGCAGCAACAATCAGACGGCGAGGGAAGCATAAAGAACAGTCAAAAGAGGCGGTTAAAAGGAACTCCATTATAGACTTTGAAAGACTTTTTCCATCAGTTGATTCACATGAAATACACATTGAAAGAATATCTGCATTTAAGATGAAGCATTTGTAAAAATATATTTTGAAAGAGGGTTGACACTACTATCACTCTTTCTGATTTTAAGCACATGGTAACAGTGGGACAAATCGGGAAATTAAAGAGGTTTGAATATGGCTTGATATTTCAGATTCTGGCATCCTGTCAAATTAAATCTGGGTCTTTAAAAATGCACTGTGTTCAAACCTTTGACTATTTCGTGTATTTTTTTTACTTTTATGGAGGACAGACCAACTGCATTAAGGTCTGTCAAACATATTGTGTTTTAAATTTGTTTACTGCTTCTAAATATAAAGAACGAACCACATGGCCTACCACATGCCATTTGTTACTTAAACACCACAGCCAATTCTATTTAACATCTCATTCATCTTCTCAACAAGATGTGTTGTATTCTTCAGGGATTGACCGAGACCTCTGGATCTTATCTTTCTGTCTGCTGGCATATTTGTGCTTTCCTGACCACTTTAAAGGCATTCCTAACTACCTTATCTGGCTTTCCGGGAGAGAGAGGCTGGTCTCTCGTATTGATCTCACTCATCAATCCCTATTAACACCCCAAACATGGATGCAGGAAATACCAAGAGACTTTCCTTACAATCACAACTAAAATATCAGAGCTGCTCTGCCTCGTGTGTTTACATTTTTACAAAAAAACTTTTTGTAAATGTGACACATCAGTTACTTTCTTTATTCTGTTACATTTAGAACATGAATGTAAACGTCAATGTGAACAATATTAGAATTCTTGTTATTTTTAGCACTTGTTTGCAAAAATAAACGTTCTCAAATAAACTTGCTCACTGTTTTGCTGACAGATGGTTTCAAGCAAACACTAAGTAAAATTTGGACTGGTCTGTTTATACCCAGCGACAAGACTTCTCCCACAATGCTTGGGTTCAAGGACCATGCTGGAAGGGTCAATGACATTCAAAACACCTCCCTTTGGAATTTGTGATGGGGAATAGGGTTTGGGTTGTATTAAGAGGAGAATGGCTTTATTATTATTATGCAAGTCTCTCCTTTCTCAATTTCCACCGCAGACTTGAAAAATGGCAAGGTTGGGCACTTATCAGAATTTGAGAAGACACAGCTGTGTGTAGGTGTGTATGTATGTATGTATGTGTGTGTGTGGGCTGAGTGGGGGGGCATCATGCTACATTTACTATCTATGCATTATCTGTTCTTTTAAATATCCCATTAGTTCTTTATCTTTACTTCTCTGTATACAGATGTGTCAAACATCCCTTGTGAAAAGGTAAAAAACTTGCATAGTCATCAGAATGCATATTATTATGGTGATGAGTAATAAACTAAAGGTTTTAATCAATACATATTATACACACCAATAGAATAATGATACTAAAATTCTTTTTACACCAAAAGCCATTAACTACAAAAAAATCTGCATGGAAATGAAGCCAAGAGAGTCAGACAGGCAAAAAGGGTGGAACCAGAAACAGACAGAGCCACATACTGTAGTCTGGTTTTAAATGTCTTGCTCAAGCCAGACATGGCAAGTCATACATGTGTCAGAGTACAGGAAAAATGTCATTTGTTAGAAGTACTGGAATAAAAAAAAAAAACGTATGTGTTATCTTTGTATCTCACTTCATCCAAGAATTAACTTTAAATGAATCACTGGTTTGGGTCTAACTGAACAGTGTCAAACTCGCTGTGCAGGGAAAATCCTTCCTGTAGCAGGAGTCACTGCGGGGCAGAGCCAGAAAACCGAATCTGATGGCTTTTAGCATGAAATCCAGAGCAGTTTGATCAGTTTTGGGTTGGTGTTGATATAAAATCATATGGTGGTTTTCATGAAATAAAAAAACTAAAATAAATAAATAAACAAATAATAATAATAATCATTCATTCATTCATTATCTCCCGCTTTATCCTCTATTAGGGTCGCGGTGGGGTTCCCCATGCCCATCCAGGGGAGAACGTCTCGGGCGCTGGGCAGATAGACCCAGGACAGGGCGCCAATCCATCACTGGGCTCACACTCACTCACACAGACACACTCTATATGGGGAAATTTTGAGAATTCAATTGACTTGTTCCATGTTTTTGGACTGTGGGAGGAAACCGGAGAACCCGGAGGAAACCCACGCGGACACGGGGAGAACATGGAAACTCCACCCAGATGGGGATTCGAACCGGGAATCCCTAGCGCTGATAGGCAAACGTGCTAACCACTAAGCCACCGTGCCGCCCAATAATAATCATATGCTTTATTATTATTATTATTATTATTATTATTATTATCAGTAGTAGCATTAGTAGTATTTTATGAATTAGTAGTCAAATAAAATATTTATAAAACTAGATGTGCATGACTATTTCTCTTCAGTCCCTCTGGGAGCAATTTGTGAAGGGTATGCTTGACAAAGACCAGAGTTCATTTTAAACTGGTCCCAGTGCAGCCTAATTGGAAATGAACAGTGAACAAGAAGCATTAAATCATGTAGAATCCTAAAGGAAGAACTGACCAAGGCTGAAAAATACTCTGTATTAGAACACACAACAGTAAAGAATTTGTAGAACAGTTCATTCCACATTATAATTGATCCAACATGAGAACCAGAATTAAGCGAGAGGAGAACAACTTACGTGCACATTTTAGAAGTACAGCTTAACCTGTTTCCAAAAAAAGACTTTTCCACCTTTTATCCTGACAGTTAGAACAGGCTCCATATACATCCATAATGTACCTCATTCAGATATGGACCACATTCAGTGCTACTTATATAAAAAAGGGAATGTAATATATATATGGCACAACTAGACACATAATTTATTTAGGTCATCCCAAAATCCAATGTCCCCGTTTGTGGCTGGAAAAGCCCTTATGTGGAAATGATTTTCACAAGATTTTGGAGCGTGCCTGTTTTGTGTCTGTTCAGTCAGGCTTTGATTAAAGACCACAAGGCATGGCTTGTTCCAACTCAAAGCTGTCTAGGGGTTGAGGTCAGGGCTGAATGCTGGCCACTGGAATTCCTTCACACCAAAACATAGCATTAAGGGATACAGTTGTGCTAAAACAGGAAAATGCATTTCCCGAACTGCTGCCACAGTGTTACAAACACATAATTGTCTGAAGGGTCTTTGTATCCCATAGACGTAAAGAACAATTACTTGAATAAAGAAGCATAACGGGATGCAGGGTATGTGTCCAAACACTTCCGACTGTGTTGGAATCTTTTTTGATCACTCAAACTCATTCAGAGGTTTATTTTAATTCCCTGCCCTTTGCTTTGTCCAAACTTTTCGGAGTGAGTTACAGGCAACAATTAAGAATTTTGTTCAAAATTTCAGAAAACTTCTTAATTAAAAGAACTAAAATAAGATTTATAGATCAGATATATCAAAAATCCCAAATTGCCTCTGTTTTGTGTGTGTGTGTCTGCACTGTCTCTCTCTCTCTCTCTCTCTCTCTCTCTCTCTGTGGAATCCCACACTAAGCTGAAGGAGGACATGAAAATCCAACAGAAAGGGCACTGGCTGTCAGAACCTGATATCTTTTTGTGGTGAGGTCAGTGCTACCCACTACACCACCATGCCACCCAACAACCGCTTTACTTAACTACCCGAATATTAAACTAAGCCATATTCTTAATATTTCATTTATTAAAGGCATTTATTTAAACAAAATGTCTAAAATTTGGAAAAAGTAACAAATCTGAACCTCTATCACAATCCAAAAAAGAATAAATCCACATACCAAAAGACACAAAATGCAATAAAGCATGAGACGTAACACAATGCAACAAAAATGAGATTGTGCCGAGAATGATGAGTCAGCAGTGTGTTTCTTCTCATCTTTCAAAAAAAAAAAAATCACTGAAAGTGTTTGAAGGTACAGAGTGAGTACAGAGTGAAGGATGTGAATTCTATAAAGGTTTATGCACCATATCCATATTTGTTTTCCTAAACACGTGGTGCCTCAATAGTTCATGTTCATATGTCATATGTTGAGGGCATTTGGTGCTCGTTAGTCGACTGACCTCATTTGCAATTTTTCAAATAGATGGGAAAGAAGAACGGGAAAGAGATAAGACAGCAATACTATAAAGCTGGTTCCTGTACATCTGTGAACTCCATTACCTATAATAAGTCATTCTGACGCAGTGACAATGAACACACCACATCATTTCTGTCTTTCTCCTTAGGCACAGAAAGCAACTGTTTCCATTCCGGCTTCATTTTTCCAACCTCCTTTTGAACCCTTTCACCATGTGTGACAGTCTGATGGAAAGCTTCACACTGTGGGCTTCGCAATGTCGCCACAGAAAGCATCTCACCCCGTCTAGATTTCTTTGTTCGTTTCTTTTTCCGTCGTTTGCTTTCTTTATTTTCTCTTTCCACAGTTGGAGTGCATACATATTGGAACGACACAATGTTCAGCTTTCGCTCATATTCATCTGGACTTTAGTAAAAATTCTGTGCAGATTATTATTATAAGTGTAGAACTATAATGCAAAGTGCGACACAGCAGGTTTACATGCATTAAATATTGTCTGGCAGTGGACACTTGGTGGCTCTCATACAGCTTAATGAGAGTAAAAGCTATTATTAGTATTCCTAATATCAAAGCTGTTAGAAACTTAATAACCCCTCAGGGATACTAAATTCAAAATACAAACACAGTAGCAACTAAAGTCTCAAATATCCACAAAGTGTTTCGCACAAGCAGCTTTTTGGTTATCGTGTTGCCGTGATCAAATTCTTTTGCAATATCAGTGATTTTAACATTATTCATCTAATTTAAACTGTATTTGGAATTGCTGTCCTAATTATTCCGAACATAATTCCAAATATAAGATAATTGTGAATTCGTTTTCTTGTAGTTTCGCGGCATTTCACTCTTAGCAGTAAAACTAGCTTGCATCTTTGTGACACGCCCCCCCCCAGGCACACTGGTTTGCTTACCGCTGCACGCTGGAAGGCTCCTTTAGTGTAGGTACCCCCTCCTCGGTATGTGATTGCAGGAATCTCCTTATTAAAAAGTGAGCACTTGTGCTGGTTAGCTTTGGGTGCTGAGATGTAGTCCACCCTTGTCTGCACGTGGTTCTTTGAGCTGAACGTCACGAGGGCGACCCGCGTGGCCTCTGGTGCCACGGGGAAGTCCGAAAGCATCTTGCGCACAAAGCGCAGCTCACTCTTGAAGTTGTTCGCCCCGACACTGGAGGACTCATCTACTAGGAAGACGAGGTCAAGGTGGTCACCACGCTCACGCACCAGACGCACGTTGCGCCGGAAGGCCTGGCCCAGACGCTCCAGTTTGCTTTCCGCACTCTCTGAAACACCAGGATGAGTCTGGGATGGGTCGCTGCACCCAAACGACATCAGCAGGCTCCAGATCCCCAGTGAAAACCATATGGTCACTGGAAAAGCCATGGCATCGATGCTGCGCGAGGTGAAAGTTCCGGCAATGGCTTCTGAAAAAACTGTTCTGTCTGATGCACACTTCCTTTCACTTTGGCCTGTTCTCTTTCTCTCTCACTGGTCATGAGCAGTGTTGGTTGAGTGGACACATATGGGACAGCAGCTCCTCTCACGGCTCTGATCTCCGGCATCTGGGGAGTTTGTGCCTCTCAGCAAGTCTTCAAATAGTCACCCCCCCCCCTTCTTAGAATCATTTAGACTGGGAGTAAAAGGGTAAAAAAAAAAAATACAAAAAAAAAAAAGTTGCAGGAAAAACGATAGGATTGAGAACGTGTGCCTTTCAGACTTGAGGTGAAAGAAAGAAGGAGAGTGTATAAGAAGAACAGAAGGAGATAGCAAAGAGAGAGAGAGTGAGCGAGAGCGAGAGGAGAGAGCGAGAGGAGAGAGAGCGCAGCACCACACAGAAAAAGGGGCAGTCACAACAAAATTTCTTCCATTCCTCTTCGTCTTCTCTCTCCTCTAGCTGTTGAGCCGAGCCTGAGTGAGACTGTGTGTGTCACTGGTGTGCACTCGTTTGCCTGTCAGCCTGTCAGCATTCCCAAAGAAAACATCAGCACCCAGTCTGCTGATCAACTCCATATGTCTGGCACTCGCCACCTCTCCACACACACACACACACACACACACACACACACACACACACTGCGCCTCCTAGCAGATATCAGAAGAGCCATCGCTAATGAAAAGAGAGAGGCAAACAGAGAAAAGAATTGGTACACGTATAGGACATGCATGATGTGTGATCAGCGGGTATGGCATGGTTTACGTCTGCAGGATTCCCAAAATGTCAGGAAATCCTTAACACTGGGAACTGCGTCTGAAACATTCCACTTGCACTTTTTTTTTTTTTACTTACAAACAGTTTACTCCAATAACAAACACCTGTCAACCAGGAATTCTTCATTAGTGATTAGTATTTTTATTAGTAAATAAAAAAAATCTAAAGCATGACTGCATTTGGTTTGTTTTAATATGCGGGGGGGGGGGGGGAACTGGGGTTCTGCTTCGTCTGATTTTTTTTATTGGTGAATCTGAAGAATCTTTAGGAAGAAAAAGAGCAGAATGCACAACAAAAACCACACTGTCAGCTCTGCAGGAACCTGTACATTCATCACGCAGCCACAACATTCTGGGGAAGTGTTTTGTAAGATCACTATTCCATGAAGGCGCTATCACTTCCTCCTTCATCCCCTGGGCATCCTACGGAGAGAACATTTTGCAGAAGGATGCTAGACCCCCTACTTCCCAACCCCCACATTCCACCCACACACTTTTTCTTTTTGTGATTTTATCTACAACCATAACAAAGCCTGCGTGTGTCAGGAAGTGTTAGGAGAACAGCCGTGCAATAATTAAACTACAGATGCTTGTTACAGTTCAGAACTGCAAGAAATGTGTTCGGACTTGGAGAGAAATGCGCACGGTGCACCGAAAAATGACAGGAGAGAAGACTCGAGGGCGTGCTATTACCATCAAGCTACTGGTATTAGGTTTGGCTCAGGCTGCAAGCAGACTGTCAAACAGAGCATGTAGAAGCTGGCTAAAAAGTGCCGGGAAAGACCACAGAGACAAGCAGGAGATTAGACAGGAGAAGCAGAGGTGTGTGATAGGAATAAGCAGGAGGTCACACTTGATTCGGACCATCTGTGGTTTCCTCTATTCATACTTCAGATCCTGTGGGGGATGTGCATATGTCTGTGTTGTCTGGGATGTCTGGGGGATTTGGGGTCTGTGTATAATTAATAGAATTGTTGCAGAATTATTCGTCAAGCTGTGAAAATATGAGCGTATACAGTCTTAAACTAATATTTTAAATTCCAGGTTTAATTGATATTTTGATGACCCATTTTTAGGGAACAAATTTAATGAATATTTATAATATAAACTGATTTTTTTTTGTATTTCATATTGGGAGAAAAGGTTACATATAAAATATGCTCTGTACAACCGAATATTTCTTCTTCAGGTTCTGTTAACATTTAATTGATTTAAGTTAAAGCATCAACAAAACAAAAGAGTGTCCTTCCATTTGAATACGGTTAAGATTCCATGTAGAATATAACATGTCTTGTCCTTATGTCTGTGAACTGGCAGGAATCGCATTAATAAGAACATAAACACAAAAACACATGCACATGTTATTCTGATCCAGAGCTGGCCCTTATCACATATTTTCATCTGGCCCACTTACTGCATAGATTGACGGCACTTGGGCGGAACGGCAAGCAACATACACATCGATATATATTCATTCATTCATTATCTTCCGCTTAATCCTCTATTAGGGTCGCGGTGGGGTTCCCCATGCCCATCCAGGGGAGAACGTCTTGGGCGCTGGGCAGATAGACCCAGGACAGGGCGCCAATCCATCACTGGGCACTCACTCACTCACACAGACACACTCTATGTGGGGCAATTTTTGAGAATTCAATTGACTTGATCCATGTTTTTGGACTGTGGGAGGAAACCGGAGAACCCGGAGGAAACACACGCAGACACGGGGAGAACACGGAAACTCCACCCAGATGGGGATTCGAACCGGGAATCCCTAGTGCTGAGATACGAACGTGCTGACCACTAAGCCACCATGCCGCCCACATCAAATGAATATATATATATATATATGAAAAGTATGTGAAAAAATAGAATTGTAGACAAATCTATTTGTTTGTGTAAAGGGTTCTGTTATTATAAACATTATTCTACTTGTGACCTTAAGACGGATATTGTAATAATATTATGAAATATTCAAAATCAGCCGAATAAAAGTTAAAAACCAGAATAAAGAATAAAAAACCAGAGCAACCCGAAAAATCAGTGAAACCCTTTATACCTTTCTTTTCAGGTGGATGTTGTATGATGTGAAGTTCTCTGCGAATTCTCGCCAATGTTTCCCACTGTGTTTGCAGTTCTTTTAAAATCAGGTTGGACTGCAGCGTTTATCTGAAATAAACGTGTCTTTAGATGAAGATGATGTTAAACTTCACAGCAGAGTGCACAATGTGCGCATATCGCTAGTGACCTGCGACGTTTTTAAAGTTTGATTCAACCTAAAACCTGTAGAATTGCGCCCTCTATTGGACACATGTATTAATAACATTTCTTGTGAATGTTTTCCATTAAACATGTAAACGGGTAAAAGTGAAAGTTCGCTTAATAATCCTTACACTTCTAATAGACTTCATAGATTTTTTTCAGTTGAAGTAAAGGATTTTTTAAAAAGAACTTAAGAGTTATGTCGTCTCGTTTGCTTGAAAATTATATGGCATTAATTTGACGTCATTAAAGTCTAAATGCTTACATTTATTTTTTCATTTATTTGATCGTTTATCTTAAGCCACCGGTTTTAATGAAAAAAATCGGTTTCCCACCGAAAAGCACGTCGTATTTATGAGCGACTGTAACTGCAGGATATAAAATTCATATCCTGGTTAAATTTAAAAGAGCAACTTTTAAAAGTCTGGCTGGAGGTTTCAAGTAGATTTCAAGCAGTTTGCTTTATTACAGGCAGCAAATTCTTAAAATAAAAGACACGCGGCTTATTTTGTTTTCATTGTGTTTTTTTTGTACTAAAATAGTAATAGTATAAATATCTAAAACTACAAAACTAACACACAAGGTTGAACAGGCGCAGTCAGATCTCCTGAGTAAGATGGCGGACGCGGCGCCGCGGCTAACCTGCACGCATGCGGCTCCAAGGAAATATTTACGAGAGCGATGCGACGGCGCGGCCACCATTTTGGTCAGGGGGATCAGTTGTCACACTTACAAATCTGCACACTTACCACTAAAAATGACATTAAATTCTACATACTACATTTACATTTAGTCATTTAGCAGACGCTTTTATCCAAAGCGACTTAGAAATGAGAACACCACAAGTCAGAAGTTCTGCAGAAAACCAACTACACTGTAAAATCATCAAACCTGATTGTTATTTGATGCTTCGCCCCCCCCCCCCCCCCTTTTTTTACAACAGGTATTTGTTAAAAAGGTGCGTCTTCATTAGTGCTACATTTACATTTGGTCATTTAGCAGACGCTTTTATCCAAAGCGACTTACAAGGTGGCGGCACGGTGGCTTAGTGGTTGCCTCTCAGCGCTGGGGATTCTCGGTTCGAATCCCCATCTGGGTGGAGTTTCCATGTTCCCCCTGTGTCTGCGTGGGTTTCCTCCGGGTTCTCCGGTTTCCTCCCACAGTCCAAAAACATGGATCAAGTCAATTGAATTCTCAAAATTGCCCCATATAGAGTGTGTCTGTGTGAGTGAGTGTGTGCCCAGCGATGGATTGGCACCCTGTCCTGGGTCTATCTGCCCAGCGCCCGAGACGTTCTCCCCTGGATGGGCATGGGGAACCCCACCGCGACCCTAATAGAGGATAAAGCGGGAGATGATGAATGGAGATGATGGATCAAGTCAATTGAATTCTCAAAATTGCCCCATATAGAGTGTGTCTGTGTGAGTGAGTGTGTGCCCAGCGATGGATTGGCACCCTGTCCTGGGTCTATCTGCCCAGCGCCTGAGACGTTCTCCCCTGGATGGGCATGGGGAACCCCACCGCGACCCTAATAGAGGATAAAGCGGGAGATGATGAATGAATGACTGACTTACAAGGTGAGCACAGGGTTCATCACAACATCCCTGGAGCAATGAGGGTTAAGGGTCTTGCTCAAGGACCCACACTGGTAACTGCAGTGGACCTGGGATTTGAACCGCCAACCTTCAGATTGATAGCCCAACACCCCAACCACTGAGCTACCACGCCCCTACATACTGCTCTATTTAGCAGATTAACGCTCACTAATAAATCCAGAAAAGTTTCCGTTCACAGGTGATGAAAAAACAACTCGATAATATTTACAACTTTATTATTGACGAAAATAGTGACGTTCAGGGAAACTAGATGTAAACAAATAGCGACCTTTACATGATACCATTAATATGGCCCTCGTTTCCAATAAGCACATCAGATTTCTGCTGTTACCTCGAGGTTGAAGTAAGTGTTCCTTGTTTTACAAACCCATATGGAACCCATGTTCTAAAACACACCCAGTTCACATTCAATAAAGATTTTTCAGTGCTTCATACAGCGAAAACGTGTCTAAAATTACAGTGATGGAGCAAAACAAGCAGTTAATGTAGGTACTCACTCACTCATTATCTCCCACTTTAGGGTCGCGGGGGGTTCCCCATGCCCATCCAGGGGAGAACGTCTCGGGCGCAGGGCAGATAGACCCAGGACAGGGCGCCAATCCATCGCTGGGCACACACTCACTCACACACACACTCTATATGGGGCAATTTTGAGAATTCAATTGACTTTTGACTTTTTTTTTTTACTTTTTGTTTTTGGAATGTGGGAGGAAACCGGAGAACCCGGAGGAAACCCACGCAGACACGGGGAGAACATGGAAACTCCACCCAGATGGGGATTCGAACCAGGAAGCAGTATTGCTGAGAGGCGAACATGCTAACCACTAAGCCACCGTGCCGCCAAACAGTTAATGTTCTGTAAAAAATATAATTATGCACACATGCACATCTTTTTATTTGTTTTGTGGGCAAAACGTTTAATCGTGGTGGGTACAATTATTTATATTGTTCCTCTGTTTGACATGTGGTGGGAGGAAAGTCCTGGGAATTTGCCCCTAAGAAACAGTGTTTGTATTTATGATGGCTGTGGGAATAAGAACCACAAACTCGATTGTCATCATGTATTTACACGTTACTGTATTTCTGCGAGTTTTTACCTGGGTTTAAATATGCGCAGGATGTCCATTTTATATCCAGAAGCATGTTCAAGTTGCAGGAGGCATGGTGGCGCTGTTGTTGGTCCCGGGTTTAGTTCCCAGGAAGGACTGTATGGATGCTTTCCTTGGAGCATTTGCATGTGCTCCTCATGTCTGTGTGAGTTTCCTCTGGTTGCTTTATTATTTCCCCCATGGTTCAAAGACCAAAGACCCGAGGCTGAACCAGGGTCAGTGTACATCCTTAGGGTTCTTTTCATTCAATGAATTTGTTTTTTCAGCTGATCAGGCTGGTGGTGATGTGCTGGAGCTCAGTGCTCATACGGGAAAGATTGCCATCGATTGCAGGTTAAACATGTAGACAAACTCATTCTCAACTGTGAAATTGAAGTTCAAAGTAAAATTTAGGATGAAAACCCATATATTGATAGGAAGAACATGCCAAATCCACATTATTTATAATTATCCTGTCTAGAAATCAATCCCCGGGCCTTCTTGCTGTGAACAGAGAGCACTATATGAATATAAGAGATTATGTTAGAGGTTATGTATCCATCATATTTTGTCCAATACAAAGCATGTTTAGGAAGCATACTTATCCGTGATGACGAGCTGCTTGATTCAAAACAGATAGACTGTGAAAGATTCCAGATATAAATGGCGTAACATAAACTACTAACCGAGGCATGCGCACACGCAGAACCTAGTGCACAATGCAAATAATAGAAAACCAGTACTTCTACAAACAATTTGTCAGTTTGCTGACTACGTAATTTTTAAGTTCGTGCTAAAGGAAAAGGAAGAAGGATGAAGGAAGAAGTCTGCTGGGGTCATGTTCACCCTGTTGAGAAACTGATTAAATCAAAAGAGAGGGAATATATATATATATATATATATATATATATATATATATATATATATATATATATATATATATATATATATATATATATGGCGGCACGGTGGCTTAGTGGTTTAGCACATTCGCCTCTCAGCGCTAGGGATTCCTGGTTCGAATCCCCATCTGGGTGGAGTTTCCATGTTCTCCCAGTGTCTGTGTGGGTTTCCTCCGGGTTCTCCGGTTTCCTCCCACAGTCCAAAAACATGGATCAAGTCAATTGAATTCTCAAAATTGCCCCATATAGAGTGTGTCTGTGTGAGTGAGTGTGTGCCCAGCGATGGATTGGCGCCCTGTCCTGGGTCTATCTGCCCAGCGCCCGAGACGTTCTCCCCTGGATGGGCATGGGGAACCCCACCGTGACCCTAATAGAGGATAAAGCGGGAGATAATGAATGAATATATATATAATCTACTGGGTGAACCAGCGGCGAGGCATTAAAAAGAGGCATACTGAGAACAGCTGCTTTCATACTATATAAATACACTTTAATTCCTCTTCAGGCATTTAAAGACATGCAGCACCAGTCTTTCAAACTCATATAATTTCATATAATTATAACATATAATTTCACAACTCTTGCATGATAAGAGAAGCTGGAGTTGTAAAAATTGTAAATGCTCCATCAGAATCAGAATCACTATATTTTGCCAAGTATGTTACACATACAAGAAATCTTGATGAGTACAAAATCAACAATACAATACAACGGTTTAAATATAAAAGAAAGACGTGTGATTCAGAGTTCTGGTTATAGTCTATGTGCAATGTTCCCCGTTTATGGATTTTAGTGTGAAATAAAATAAAAATGTCCCAAAATAATATAATTTCTATTCTGTTATAATTTATTTGCTGTAAAATGTTTATAAATATGTTTTTTTGGGGATGATTTTTTTGATGCATGTCTACAACCTGTCCATGTGGTTCTGATCACACAAGAGACCACTTCTTTACTGCAATCCTGCAGCATGTTTCAATTACATTTTATCTACATTCTGTAAATGAGATTGATATATATAAAGATAAAACTCTTTATAGCTCGTCATCTGGTTAACAGGATGCTATATAAAATATCCCAAGGCATGTCCTGACCTCAATATATTTCACTTATAATTGATATTGATATTCTATCAAAGACAGCAGCAGAATCTCTTTAGTGCACCTACATCGTTCAGTCAAACTTATCTGCAAAACTATAAATCTAGATAATATCACTGTGAGTATGATGAAACCAAACAAAGGTCAAAACATTTATTTTCATCAGGCCATTATGTTGAACACACACGAGACATTGTGCTTCTGATGAAAGCGTTTACACCCATTCACAGCTCTGTGATTGACCTTGCAATGATTAATCTGTTAAACGGCCAAATGAATCTGCTGCTTTTGTATAAAGGAAATGCTTTGAAGATGGATATATAACAATGATGAGACTGAGAAACAATGTGTAGCACTATTGTTAGAACAAAACCTAAGTGGTGCTCTGATCTAATATTCTGGAAAATGAGCCTAAAAAAAAACTAAGAAAAAGAGTTAAATAAACAATGAAACAGGAAGGCGGAGGAAAACAAGGTCAAACAAGGCTTTGACATAGTTATTAGTATGCATGTAAAAACCCTTCAGGCTTAATCACACAAATGCTGACAAATAAACAAATACACTCAGTCTAATAGCAGATTACCTTAAGAGTGCTGTGAGTGATGGATGGCAGTCTGGGAAAATGCAAATACACATTCTAACAAACAATCAAAAAAACAGATGCAGGTTTTAGCTTATTATACACACGTTTGTTTTTATGGGGAGTTCATTGACTTCTATTAATTTCATAGAAACACACACACACCTTAACCAGGAATACTATTAACTTAACACTAACCATTACCTTTTCCTAACCATAACCTTACCCTAACCATAACTATAACCATAAAACATGATTTCAAGCTGAATGATTTACATTGTGAGGACCAGCTTGCTGTCAACACAATTACTTAATGTCTCCACAGAGTGTGTGCGTAAAGGGTCCCCGCAAAGTTATTTATACTGATACACACACACACACACACACACACACACACACACACACACACATACATACATACACACACAGAAAAGAACATTACATGCCCCTGTTACTTATAAACATGATGCCATACACGCAAGCAAATCAGAACAGGCGTGTGGCGGATAAATCCAGTTCTAAAAGCCTGAAGCCAAACAGTAGATCAGATACCCGCACTGATCATATATCATGTACTGGGAACATTCAGCACACAAATACACACAGACACACAAATATAGAGACTGGAGAACCTCAACATCACTGCAAGACAGGATTAATTCAAGAACAAAGTCACAGGGGGGGGACAGGCCTTCCTGGAAACATTGTTCTTAGAGCACGTGGGCCTCGACATGGTAAACATGCTTCTCGAATTACGCTTTCCAAAACACACACGCCCCCCGTCTATGTTCCCTGCGTCCATTTTTTTCCCCTCCTGAGCCATACCTTCGTCTTCAGCCTGATATTTTGGCTTCTTTGTGAAAATACCTTCGCAGGTCACAACCAGCAGTCTGCAACAACGTCTCTTTATACCGACTAAGCACTTACATGTGCCTCCTCATTTGTCACGTATGATCTCGTTTTCTCCTTATTCATCTGTTTTCCTTCCCAACCAGATGTCTTTGCTCAGCAATTCTGGTTAAGTTGCACAATTCTAAGAGTCTGCAATTGTCTCATCATGTCATAAATAAGGTACTTAAGTGACAGCTCGACGAAGAGACTTCCTTATTTTTACACTAATAAATACTTAAAAACAGGCCATGGTACTATTTAATATAAACGTCCAGATTTACATGAAGTAAATTTAAATGATTTCACTGGTCAGCTGAATTCACCTTATTGATTATAATAATGTTATTTAAAGACTGAATATTTACACACGTGTTGGCTTAAAGAGTCTTTTATACATTTTTTTATAAAGGTTTTCATCGTGTGCAACCTAAACTGATGCATATACAGCATTCAGCTGATGTCCTGAAGTGACTTACACAGACCACAATATTATGCAATACAATCCAAGCAGCTGACGGGCCCAATTGTGGCTGTTTAGCAATTCTAAGGCGTAGAGCATCGGAATTCTGGTTGTATTTTTCTAATTTACTCACTGTGTGATTGCTTGCTGATGATATTAGAACACATTTTTCAGACAGGAGTGCAGCCTTGTGTTTTCCAACAGGTCTTCTGCAGCAGTTTACCATAACATTAATAAAAAAGTACATTACAGCCGTTTTGGTAAATGTTGCTTGTTATTAACTTGATGGTGGCACAGTGGTGTGTGTGTGTGTGTGGGGGGGGGGGGGGGGGGACAAAGGTCCTTTTGTGTTCAGCCTACATGTCCTCCCTTTGTCTGCATGGATTTTTATGTTTTCTCCAAAGCACATGCTGATAGACAATTAAGGATGGACGTGTCAGTGCACTCGTTGTGCCGGTGTAAGCCTGGGTAAATAAGAGGGTGGGGTCAGGAAGGTCCAGTGTAAAACTGTGCCAAATTAAATATTTTTTAATAAGAGGATCCTCTTCACTATGGCAACTACCAACATTTCTACACGATTGTAAATATTAAATACATTCCATTTGAATGGTTTAATGGTTCATTTAAATGTTTTAATTTAACACCCAATTAAGATACGTTATTCGTTTTTATTATGATTGTAAGGCTAAAGACGTATTTTAGACGCTATTGAAAATGTAAGTGTAGTGGGGATTAAAGTCGTGTGTGTGGTACTTTGTGTTATTGGTCCAATTTTCCAGCCACTGGGCAGCAAATGGGCTTAAAAGCTTCGGTTATTTATTAACCCCATATCTCTGCAAATCTCTGCACCTTCCACGGTCCTGTTATCACCAAGAAGGCCTAGTGTGTAAGAGTAAATCTGTGAGAAAGAGGGAGCTGACAGAGATAGAACGGAACCATAATCAATCTCAGTGTGTCTTATCTACAACCAAAAGTTGCTGATCAGTGACAACATGTTGGAGTTTAAACCTTACTCACGGCAACATGTCATACCACAACAATCTTTATTGTTGATTTGTGCAACTCCCTAGAAATGTTCCAGTTTGTAAAAAACCATCTATTGTCTGCATGTATTTCATGAGGCGTGCACAAACGTATACTTAAAAATGCAGATACAAGCTACATGACCGCATCCTTAATTGCAAAAAGAAGCAGTTTACTCTGACGCATGTTTACCCCATGCCATAATCATCAGTCAGAAAAGCCCATTATTTTGAACAGAAGTTCACTCACTCACCTCATTTTTGATTTGCATCAAGTTCAACTAGATGACCTTTAATCCTGTGAATTCATCAGATAAGGAAGCATGAACCAACATTAGAAATACATTGCCAAGTTAAGAAACTGTGTATTGTTGGTATTTCAGAACATGGTGTTTAAAGTAATGAAATCTCCCCTGCCATGCAGAAAAACTTTAAGAGTATTGGGTGCAGGCTTATTATTGTAGCAGCTAGCGGGAGCTGATAAATAAACACATACTGTCAAATAAAGCTAAACAAGGTTCACAGCTTGATAAAACAACATTCCTTATCATAAAATCACATCACACCAGGGCTGCTTATGATTACATCTTCCTTCACCAAAGAATAGAATTCTGCAAAGACTAAACCGGTGTGACGGCACCTTTAAGCTTTATTTTTAGTGAAAGTTGTTGTTCTGTCTTTATTGAAGAAAGGGAGTGATCAGTTGTCAGGGTATTGTTTTTCTACAGGCTTTGGCATTGATCTGGCAGTATTATGTAATTAAAATAATTACACACAATTATTTTGTTTTTGTTTCTATTTTTCATGCACTGAATTTTCTACAAACATAAATGGTCTTTATTCTCTTAAATATTGTTTACAAATTTGTCTAAATCTGTTGGTGGGAGCACTATTCCATTGCCAAGATAATCCATCCTATTTACAGGTGTGGCATATCAAGAAGCTGCATTAACACAGCATGCTTACTGTAAAGGTGAGTCTTAGGCTGCCAACAATAAAGGCTAGTATAGGGTAGTAGTTTTTATGGTTAAAGTTAAAGTACATCTCTGCGCATGGAGTGGAATCCTCATGTAAAATGCCTACAATGCATAAAAACCTATGTGTGTATGTGTGTGTGTGTGAAAGAGACGGAGAGACTTAAAAAAATGAAACAATGACTGGCTTTGTTACTGTGATCCTGAGGTATGCCAAGGCACAAAACTTTTTTTTTTTGTCTTCTTACTTTTTTTTGAATAATTCCCTGCAGCAGATCAATAGTCATTGTTCTGTCATAGTCAATAAACAGTAATATGTTTGTGTATTGTCATATTAAATAATTGTTTAAAATAATATTTTTGATGGAAACTTTTAGATATTTTTAATATGGGTCATGTTGTCCCCATTAAGAAATGTTAAAACCCCCATGAGTTACACAGTGTGACATTATGATCCCCTGGGTCAGCCATGGTATGCTTTCGGTGGCTGTTAGTGTGTGACTCCAAAAGTGCTAAGACCAACTGCTTGCTGACTTTACATTTCTATTTGTTTATCACAGAACCAATTACCTTATGAGAGGAAGTCACAAATCCAGTTCGAATAGTTACAGATATAAGACAAATAAAAGATTGTCAGTGACAAATTGTTTTTTAAAATATAAACAGTCATGTAACACACAAAATGGAGTCACCTTTTCTTTTAATTATACTTTTTATTACTTTGTAAATTAAAGATATCACTTGCTTCAGTTTTGCTGGGCAAATTTGCTCATTCTATTTCTATAGAAGACTTAATCTGCCCAACAGCCTGTGGGCACCATTTTCTTATTTTCCTTTTCTTAATACATCAGTCATGGTTAATAGGAGACAGATCTGGACTGCATGAAGGTCAGTCAAGAACATGCACTTTACATCTATCATGCTGTTAATTTAATTGGACATACCTACCATTCTGGAATGACACACTTTGTGCAAACACTAATTTGTTGCAATGAGCAAACTGAAGCATTGTCATTTCTCCTCCCACACTTCCCTCGTCTCTATCTCTTTGATTAATGGCCTTTGATCAACACAATTAAAATGACTGTGGAATTTTCATCATACCTACCACAGCAGTGAATTAGCTGGTTTAACAAGTTATTTAAAACACTTGTGTTTTAGCATGAACTTTGCAAGCACTTTATATACAGTATGAATGATTGTACACTAATGTTGCACTCGAAGACTTGACTCACATCTTCTTTTCATTCCAAAAGTGTACAGTGGAATATAGTCAGATTCATGCATACTACATCCATTTAACCCTTATTTTCCCAAATGTATTTACAATATTGTATTTGGTGTAAAGTTAATATTACCCTCCATGAGCCGTGCCTAAATCTTGAAAATCAATTTCGGGGAGGGAAAATGCTAAATATATATTGTGGAATCACACAAATACATATAATAGTGCAGTTTAGTTTGTTACTTTATAGCTTACTGTTTACATGTTTGTTACTTTGAATTAAAAAATCAGCAAAATCAAAAAATGTGAATGTAATGTAATATAAACATGCATTCGTTCATTATCTTCCACTTTATCCTATATTAGGGTCACAGGGTTGGGGGGGGGGTTCCCCATGCCCATCCAGGGGAGAACGTTTCGGGTGCTGGGCAGGTACACCCAGGACAGGACGCCAATCTATCGCTGGGCACACACTCACACACACAGACAAACACACTCTACATGGGGCAATTTGGAGAACTCAATTGACTTGATCCATGTTATTGGACTGTGGGAGGAAACCGGAGAACCCGGATGAAACCCACGCGGACCCGGGGAGAACATGGAAACTCCACCCAGGTGGGGATTCGAACCGGGAATCCCTAGTGCTGAGAGGAGAACATGCTAAACCACTAAGCCACCGTGCCGCCCTATGAAACATGCAGATAAAGCAAATATGCAATTATCAGACAACCATAAATTGCATTAGAACAATCAAAAGCCAATTATGACCATGCTGAACCCAGACATGACATCTGAGGTGTATCTCAATCTCATTTTAAAGTCGACTCTAAATGAATTACCCCGTTTCCCGACTTTTACCCCCCAGCAGATGATCGCAGGGGCTTCGGGAGCGCGTGTTCTTGGTATTTGGTTAATTTCCTGTCTAATGATATTAATAAATGAATATTCTAAGCGTCTGATTCGGGTTTCTGGTGAGACAGAGATTTAGATTTGCGCGGATTAGGCGGGGGGGGGGGGGGGGGGGGGGGGGGGGGGGCCGGTGTGATTTGGGGAGGGGGCATGTGGAGCTAAATAGAGGAGCCTGGCGGTTGGTTCGGGTCATGAGCGTTTCTCCGGCTTTGCCTGCAGCAGCTTCAGACTCCGCAGCCGCAGCCCGAGCATCACCGTCCGCGCGTCCGCAGCCGCAGCCAGGACCCCCGGCTCAGCGCGGGAGGATGCGCCGTGGATACCGCAGCTGAACCCGCGGCAGTGAGCAGCAGGGGGGGCATTTTGAGACACCCCGCCAAAATCCTGTTATTACTGCAGGCACCGAAACGGACAAAGATACACCAGATAGATTTGGGTTCGGACTCGATCACGCGCACCTGCGTTTGCGCCAGTCTCCCATAATAAGAATATTAATAATAAGAATAAGAATTAGGAAATGAAAGCTGCTCTCTCGCATTTCGATTCCTGTTGTGGGAAGATCTAAGCGTACTGTAGCTGTTCCGGGATAATTAAGAGAGAGACACCTCCGGTGAGCACCTCACCCTGTTTGTACCCGTTTCTGCCCTCCCGCACGCCCGCCCGCCCTCCCGCCCCTGAGCGCACAGCCCGATCCGAATCCGATCGACAGCTCACAGCTCATCAGACCGCCGCGGGTCAGACGACGGGAGCAGACATGACCGACGGACCGAGACACCGAGGCGGTGCTGCGGCAGAGGACACGGCGCAGGCCGCCAAGAGCGGGGGACAGTCCTCCGTGGCTCTGAAGAAGGAGATCGGACTCGTGAGCGCCTGCGGCATCATTGTTGGTTCGTAGCGAACAATTCTCTTCTAGAAATGTCGCCATGTTATTAGAATGTTCACAAACGAACAGCGTCAGGACAGAAGCCCTTACAATTAATTGATATAAAGCGACGGAATGGTCATTAAAAAAAAGCTGATTTTATATTTTTTTATGGTCACAATAAGACAACTTTTCTGTGCAGCTAGGTTGTTTTTTTTTTTTTTTTGAGGACCGTGTTTGTTAACGATTAGAGTCTGATGCAATGTGCTGCGTGTGCATCTTAATCCCGAGGCTGTCGGTTCTACACCCTGCAAATCTGCAGAACGCTGCTTTTCCTGTGGCACCTCAACGATGACCGCACTCACTCACTATTTACTTAAAAACCTCATTCATATTTCCCCCAGTTCGTTTAGTCATGTACTATTTTTAGGTATAGAAGGCCTTTTACACTGTTGCATCATAAAGGTGTATCATCTCAATCTACTCCACCTCTAAAATAACAGACATTGCAAGACATGAAATACATTTCGTTTACTACAGAATATTTGACTCATCAAAATCTCAGTGTACCAACAGTGTATAGAGAGCAGCTGTAGTAGGCTTATGTTTAAGTAGAAGGTCTGTTTCAAGGGCAAGGAAGGTTAAAAGGACAGTATGTTATTACTGGTCTTAAAGAAACCTGTTTAATTATTAAATTAAAGGCGGCACGGTGGCTTAGTGGTTTAGTACGTTCGCCTCTCAGCGCTAGGGATTCCCGGTTCGAATCCCCATCTGGGTGGAGTTTCCATGTTCTCCCCGTGTCTGCGTGGGTTTCCTCCAGGTTCTCCGGTTTCCTCCCACATTCCAAAAACATACAAAGAATATGTGCTGAATTTAATGATATTGTAAGTGTACAGGACACAAGTGTTTATAAACCAGAAGAAATGGTTATGATTAATATTAAAACTGTGGATATTGTGCTTGTCCATCACACAGGGACTCAGATAATGAAAGCATGGTTTAGCACTTTTGGTTCTGCAGGGGAACCGGTGTTTACAGACTTGATTTGCCAATTAATAAGCTAGAAGTGCTAATTAAGAAAGTGTTGTGCTGGTTTAAAAACAGTATGGGATGCTGGGGTAAAAGATGTTTTAATATTTTTAGAGGGACATCGTTCTTGTTTCATTCAGACTGTTTGCATTCTCCGAATAAGCTGATAATGCAAAGGGGTAACTGTAACCTTGAACGCAAACATTACTACCAGGTAACTATGGAAACAGAAGAGTGTGCATTTTTGACCAGCTTGATGAGCTTTGCGACAGCTCTTCGGATTTTTAAGATGGAGCCATTAATTTAGTAGTGACGACCCAAATTGGACAAGGCGTGGTGATGAGCGTGCTCTGAACACTACTTAATGAAATATTTTTGCTAAGCTCTTTATCCTGATTAGGTTTCGTGAGGGTTGTTGGCGCCTACCCCAGCACTTATTTGGTGAAAGGAAGGAAAAACCCGTGGGGTGCTTGCCAGTCCATGGCAGACACACAGACAAACATACTCATGTACATTTACACCTGAGGCAATATACTTTGCCAATTCCATTTTTAAAAATGCAAAGCCTCAGGAGGAAAAGCATGTTTGAAGAACATGCAAACTCCATACATAATGGTGTATGCTAATCCCTGCACCACTGTGGACTTTTTTTTCCCAGTGTGGTCAATATCTGTATGAGGTATTATAGGTTGTGAGTCACGAGCACTTAAACAAATTGTTTAAAGCCTTTGATGTTGAAGCTTATTATTCTGAATTTAACTAAAACGGGATTTATTGGGTATAACTACTGTAAAAAAAAAATCATCAGTCATTATTAGAAACTGTTAGGTATTAGAAATGAACAGGTTGCACATTTAGTGACGCATTTGTTTAATAAAAGTACCTTTGGACACTCAGCTGGACCCCTTTCACGTGAGAACTAATACCAGCTGACTGTCATATGCGGTTTCTGATATGCTTAACAGCAAGTCTTTGTTCTTTTACTTGCTTCGGAAAAATTTCTTTGAAGGATTAAAACACCAGTACTCACTTAATTGGCTTTTCTTAAGAGCTGTAGATTATGGTTTTTGATTGCCGTTATGTCACTGGGTTCATGGCAGGACCATGCAAGTGCAACCAGAAGGTGCTGGTTCAGGTCACAGTGCAATAAAGAAGATGAAAAATTTATATCATATAATTAACTATAGTAAAGATGGGAGTCTATAATCTTTGAATCTTTCTCTGTCTCTTTTATACTCGGAAGAGCTTAGATTCAGATAAGGAGTGATGGATTTACTGATGACCTACTTGGATTTCCGCCAGGTATAAAAAAAAAAGTGGCCAGTGGCTGCTTTCTGGATATGAGGCTTTGGATTGTGAAGGTCACATTTCAGTACATTTTTTTTTTTTTTTCATTTTCAATAAATATTTTTCCTCACTGTTTTAAGAGCCCAACACTGATCTGAAATCTAATCTTTCAGAAGTTTGTAAGTGGAAGTGGGTGAAATCCACATGTTGGGAAGTTCAATTCTGTTCATTTTGCCGCTGACTTTTAATCTATTATGGGATGAAAGCTCAATTGTTAGTTCAGAAATTGTGCACAGTTTTACTCCAGACATAAACAGGATAGAAATTGTTTGTGTGTAAAATGACTTCTATAGAAGCACAATGTATACACATCCTGCATTCCCACAGTGGAGTGTGATCATATTTATATACTAAGAACATCACATGTGCCTCTTCAAACTGCTCATATTATTCATTATAACAAGGTCATTATGTGTGTGTGTGTGTGTGTGTGTGTGTGTGTGTGTGTGTGTGTGTGTGTGTGTGTGTGTGTGTGTGCACGCTTCAACTCCAATGGTCAACACAGTCATCAAAATCAAGTCATTTGTTTCCCAAGTAAAATAAATCCCCACAAATAAACTGATTATCCATTGTTTCTGAAGAGGTGGGCCACAGAGCCGGAGATTAAACAGCCTGAGCGATAAAGCTCACCAGCTCTAAACATTGCTCTTCCTTTTGCTTGCTTGGCTGCAGGGACAGGATCAATGAAGCAATGTACGAGAATCAATATTAAGGTTTGGAGGAGTTGGACCAGTTTAGGAGATTTATGAGTTGCAGGAGGCTGTGGGACACTGTAATTATGACATTTGTTTGTTGAGTTGCGTTTCACACAAACCATGAAAGTAGATCAGGAAAAGCTAATTAAACTAATAATACTAAAATCATTATTAAATATTTATTTAACTGAGGGGTATCCAATATTAATATTTATTTAGTTATCCAATATTAATATTTATTTGCATTTGGTATCTTCTGGAAGCTCTAAGAGCAGGAAAACACGGATGATGATGCTGCATTTATTATTACTAATGATGATGATGATGATGATGATGAGAGAGTTTTTGGTTAAAAACATATATGTGATTTAACCAAACATACAATACCTCCTGCAGTAATTGGCAAACACTGAAGTTTTATCTTTGAACGTTGAATTTTACCTTTTGTTGAATATAATTTTTTAGACGTTAATTTATGAAACTATTTTGCAAGTCCTTTCAACGATAATTATTCCACATTATATTAATTATTCCAATTCCACATTATACTGTTTTGCTGAGTGAAATTCTGTTTGTCGGGGCGAATAAATCCTTTCAACATAAAAAGTTCAAGAGCAAACGATTTATATTTTTAATATTCAATAATATGTTTTTAAAGCCTCTCATCATCATTAGTGTTGCAGAGTAATTTGTTAAAGAAGAGGTGCGCATTTTAACTTGATTACAACCATTTTTGCTGTTGATTTTGATCTTTTTGAGGGCAAAGTGTACAAACGCACTTAGGTCTTAACTTCTAATGTCGTGTGACTACAGTTTCGTGAATACGAATAAAAAAGGAAGTAAGAGAAAAGCTGCATGTAGACAGGAAACCTGTGTTCTACTTTATTCCACTAGAGTCAGCACTGCAGCAAGAGTTCTGTTAAAAGTAAAAGTGCACGTGAGCTGCTTATTGGTCTTAAGAATAACAACTGAACAGAACTGGTCCTGTCCTGCCCTTTGGTCAGATGTACTGAATATGCAATATGATCTAGTTGGAACAAGATCATTCAGGCCATTGACGTGGTTTTGCACGAGTGCGATGAACTATGATTTCCTGGATCATGTAAAGGTGCAAAAAAAAAAAAAAAAGTTTTGTGTTTCATAGTGTGCAAGTAAGTTGCCATGGTACAACATTCTAATGAATATCAAATATCAGTTGATCAGTTGGCAGATCAGTTGGATTCGGACTTTTCTTTAAGTGCAGAACCTGTGGAATCAAGTTAGATAAAGAAAAGGACTGCATTCATTATTATACCTATTAGAAAATTGAAACCATGTCTAGCCTACAAGACCTCTAACCTACTTATCTGTGTGGAATTTTAGACAGAGGACTATGCCAGCTGGGTGTAGTTTGTTATTTCAGGGTTTTTTTTTAGGTTTGTAGTAGTATTTATGTTTGTTGTAATATTTAAGATGAAATGTTTAGTCAGGGAAGTGAACCATCAAAGGGAACATGCTGTTCATGTTGGAAATCTCACACGGCGAACGATGCAGACATCCCGGGATAATGTCCATTTCGGGGTCACAGAGTTGTTTTGATGTGAGATACATTATTATTTCTTTCCCTTTGTTCATGGAGCCTCTCTGTAAGCAGGAACAATGTAGTGGGCCCTGTTTTTAAAACCTCTACATGGGCATGCATGCATGTAGCAGCATGTTCACGGATTAGCAAGCTGTGAGAATCTCTCAGATCACTTTGAATGAAGTGTCTTGTTTAAAACAAACATATATAAACAATCTGTCCGTGTTGACCCCATTCATCTGAGTCCTTTAACGTGATCTATCCAGTGGTGCTTGAAAGTGTGTTGACCCTTAAAGTCCATTAAATCCATTAAAAAATTAAAATGGAACCAACTCAAACTAGTGACTCAAAATAATTTGCATTGGTCATTTATTTAATGAGGAAATTAGTAATTTGGGAAATTTAGTTACATATCTGGTATGAAAACTTCACATAACATGCTTTGCAATAATGCTTCTAACTTTAAATCATACAATCCTATTTCTCAACATGATTTGAATTTTGCATGTTCTCCTCTGGCACTACTGAGAGTGGGCACTTTTTTTATTTACATTATCTTATGTATTGGCGGCACGGTGGCTTAGTGGTCAGCACGTTCTCCTCTCAGCACTAGGGATTCCCGGTTCGAATCCCCATCTGGGTGAAGTTTCCATGTTCTCCCCGTGTCTGTGTGGGTTTCCTCCAGGTTCTCCGGTTTCCTCCCACAGTCCAAAAACATGGATCAAGTCAATTAAATTCTCCAAATTGCCCCATATAGAGTGTGTCTGTGTGAGTGAATGTGTGCCCAGTGATAGATTGGCGCCCTGTCCTAGGTGTATCTGCCCAGCGCCCGAAACGTTCTCCCTTGGATGGGGATGGGGAACCCCACCGCGACCCTAATAGAGGATAAAGCGGAATATAGTGAATGAATGAATATTTATTTATTTGTTTAGATTATAACTTAATGTGTGACTGAAACTCTCCTCTTTCCTGCTCTGTGTGTTTTAGGAAACATCATCGGCTCTGGGATCTTCGTCAGTCCTAAGGGTGTTTTGGAAAATGCAAGTTCCGTGGGCTTAGCTCTGATCGTCTGGATCGTCACGGGTGTCATCACAGCTATCGGCGCTCTGTGCTACGCTGAGCTGGGAGTCACCATACCCAAGTCTGGTGGAGATTACTCTTATGTTAAAGACATCTTTGGGGGACTAGCAGGGTAAGAATCCTCTTCAGATAACCTGCTTTCTGTTTTTCTTTCAATCACTTTGCAAGTGCATTGAAGAGCTTTGGTATGTAGTTTAAATGATTTCCTATAGATAAAACAGCATTGTATTGTATTGTATTGCTTCATTTTAAAACTCAGGTATCCTGTTTTACACTCGCTGCATTTAGGGCGTTTAGTTTGACTTCCTGTTTCTAAGGCTCGTGTGATGATCATGTTTCTGACACCATGTGTTTATGGATAATAGGTTCCTGAGGCTGTGGATTGCTGTGCTCGTGATTTACCCGACTAACCAGGCAGTCATCGCGCTCACTTTCTCCAACTATGTCCTGCAGCCGCTCTTCCCCACCTGCTTCCCCCCAGAGAACGGCCTTCGCATACTCGCTGCCATCTGCCTCTGTAAGTCCTGTTCCAATGTACGGGGGAGGGGAAGGTGGCAGAAACTGAATGGGCATAATCATTACAAAAGGAAAAATGATAGAAGGGTGATGTTAAAAAAGGCTTAACGGCAAATGCACACTCTGGGTTTCACTATATCTCAAAATTGACAGCCACAAATTCAGGTTCATCAGAGCAGCATCAAAGAAGCAGGGTTTCCTCTCAAGGCTACAATTAACTATAATAGTGAGTAGTGAATCTGTACCTCAGAACCATTCGCATAATTATGGTAGAAATGAGTTGAGGGCAAAACACAGACAATGATCTCATAAGCATGTTTTGTCAAAGTTCTTCCTGATTGCTCCACACTGCCATTTTACACATTTTCTCATCTGTTTGTGATTTTGTGGGTATTATATGCCTCGCATTAACAGCAGAAGTTTGTCAGTCTTGGTTCTTACACAACAGAGATGTCGTGCTGAAATAGTGTGCAAGAATGAGAATGAAATAGAATGCAAGGTTGAGTAAAGCTATGAAACTGGCTCTCAATATGAATGTATTTTTTATAACCTCTTGAGCTCTGACTTTGAACAGACTTCATTTACATAGACTGCATTTACATAGAGTGCAGGGTGTGGTTGCTCGGTGTTTAGGGTGTTGTTTAGGCTTTTAATCCGGTTGTGGGTTTAAATTCCAAGACCACTGGGCCTTGAACAAGAGCCTTAAGCCTCATCACTCTGTATTATGACCAACCCTGTGCTCTGACCCCAAACATCAAGTTGGGATACTTGTAATTCACTTTGGCTAAATGACCTAATATAATATGAATTTTAGCGAGTTTATAATTGTTAGATTTGTATGAGGTCCATGTTGCTGCAGATGGAAATGGTTAACCTGATCACTCCTTAAAATGCCTTTACTTGCATATAATCTCTTTAAGATCCAGTTACTGTATCTATATACGCTTTAGTCTGTGTGTCTGCTCTGTAACGAGCGGACAGTCTGTCTCGGGCATGTCTCTGCTTTTTGCATGATAAACACTGGGGTTGGACAAGAAAGTCTAAATATAACTGAAATTCACAATACAAACCTGTAGTATAAATGTAACATATAAGTATTAAAGGCTTAGAAATGTGCAAGTGCCTTGAAGAGACCGATCGCAGGACAGCTGGAGATGGATGTATCTAAAGTAAGAAGACTGAGGGGACTCGGGGAAGATTGATGCGTTGCAGATTTGGAGCCTTTGACAAACATCACACATAGATAATAAATTCTACAGGTTGAGTGTAGACCTCACAGAGGCAGAGCAGACGAAACAGAGGGACACTGAGGTCCATCATATATCTTGCAGGGATTCACCTGAACGGAAGAAGTACTTTGCAGTTGTTTTGTTACAAATTAAATTAAAGCCACCAACCTCACATCAGATTTCTAATTGCAAAGTGGACGGCATGTTCACTGCAGCGGTCCTTCAAATCGCTGAGTCATAATTTTGTCATAAACAACCGAGTCTCTCTCGCAGTTCTATTGCTGTGAAATCTCCAGACAATCAATGAGACCCGGGCTTTATTGAACATCACAAAGATGTTATTCTAGGGAGTTGGCAGTGTGAGGTCCTTTTAATTTCCGGTTCTTCTGATTCTCTCTCTCATGTGTTGCTCCTCAGGGAAATGTCCAGATAGGTTCAGGGTTGCAGAAAGTGTTATCAGTAAATGGCATTAACTTAAGAACAAATTCATCTAAACGATCCTTACACTGATGGCAGACTCCCATCACAGAGAACTTGTGGTATAGACCACAAAAGTCGTGCGTCATTCTATAATTCTCATTCCGCTTCTGTTTGGAGTTCCCGGTCTATGTAGGATTTTTAATTGTGGTGTTGTATCACAGAGCTTCTTTATGAGTAAGGCATTCAGCAGTGTGTTTTGTATTTTAGATATATAACATTAAAAGGCTTCAGTTTATTTTAACTTGTTAGTCTAGTCCATCTGAACTACACATGACCTAGATTCACCCGCTCCTGTAACAGTAGAGGCGGCTGTACTACAATCCTACCTCTGTTTTTTTTTTTTTTTTTTTTTTTTTTTTTTTTTTTTTTTTTTTTAATCTAGCCTTTCAAACGGTTGTACCATCAGATAGGAAGTGGATTTGCCCTGAGGACTTCGTGTTCTTGCATTTTCCAACAAGGAATCCTTTCGATTGGACCTTGGATTAACTACATATTGTTAGACTGCCAAACAAAGGGGTTTGCCTCAGTTTTGCTGGTGTCAAAAGAAAAGCAGGAGGCAATGGAAAGGTTACAAGGACATACTGTTCTGCTTCTTTACCCCACCTTATTTAATTTTTATGACCGTTTGATATTTAAACACTGGGTTTATAAGAGCTATTGGCTCTCTGTAAATAAGCTGCTTGAGAGAAATTGTCTGCCTTTTGCTTTTTCACTTTTACACAAAGCACAGATTAAATAATAAAAGCTCATCTCCATTTCTGCTGAGATGTTCACAACAAGAGCCTCCATTACGTTAAGGAAAAAATATATGTGCCACCAAGGACCGTAGTGACCTTGACGCAACCGTCTGAGAGGGCCCATGTGATGAACAGTGTTGTGGCAGTAACATGATTAAAAGATTCAAAGCTTCATACTGTTGCTGTCATAAAGCTACACATACCTTCAGTGTAATCCGTGTGTTGTGCTAATATTAATTCTGACAGGGTGAGTATTTAGTGTCAATACAGTTTAAGTAGAAAAGTCACAAACTCTAATAGGTTTATTATAGGTCTGAACCCCAGATTTCTGCCAACAAACTACTGAAGTCATGAGTCATGCTGGTGGACGCCTTGTTATTCCCAGATTTGGCAAAAATAGGGATTTTCCAAGAATCCCCTAATCACATTCTGTGGTAAATAAATACATTCCCATTCGGATATGTTTATTTCTGTGTACATTTCTCCTGCACATCACTACATCCTGTGAGTTGCAAGGTTGTTAAAGTCATGTTGTGGCAGATGTATTATTTGGTGATTTGTCTTCCATTTTTAAGATAAAAACAAGGAGTACTGTATCTATACAATGCTAAACGTTGCATGTAGCTATAAAATGATGAACAGGTGAAAAAAAGAAAACATATCTGGTTGGGAACCTATTTATTTACCACAATAACAATAATGTCTGACATATTCAGTGGGATTTCTGTCATTTCCTGCAGCATTAATGTGTGATCTGAATCTGACCTTGTTGATTTTGAAGGAATAGAACAGCGAGTACTCAGAGCCATGACTACACTTTCTTTTTTTGGATGTTTACGGCTGTGGTCCAGTGAAGTATGAGGGGCTGTATTAGATCTATAAAACAAATGTTTCTGCTTTTCTGGCACGGAAGACTCCACCCACCATCAGCCTCTATTGCACAACTGCAGCTTGTTGGGTGAGAAAAGCATCACAAACAAGTAAAGCACTATTGTTTGTGAGTATCCTTGGACGTGGTTCTGTGTTTGCTGGGGCTATCAGGTTGTTTGTTGTGTTTTAAACATGCCATTAAATTATAACCGTGACATTTAGTAGTCATAGCTGTCAACTGTTGCCTGGTGTTTAGAGCACCATGTACTTTAACACGGCATTAGTCTTAGGATTCTACAGCTGACTGTTTTTGGGAGGAGATCTGTTAACTGTGTCCTGTTTCAAGTAATCAAGTGATTTTTAGCTTAAGAGCACAATCAACATGCACTAGATGTGTCCAAGGTAGAACGTAGGCCCTTAAAGCACGGTGTCGAATCATGAGGCATCATGTTATCTTCATGTTTGTAGGGCTGAAGTTCAGCGTAAAGTTCTGCTGTTAAGCTTAAAGGAAAATGGAGCTGTATCTTTTGGTTTATGACCCACTTCTGTACTTTAGTCTTATGTCTGCAGGTGTGTGTGTGTGTGTGTGTGTGTGTGTGTGCACACGCACATGACTATTTCGCCTGACTGGTGCTTTTTTTTTTTTTTTTTTTTTTTTGGAGAACCCACAAGCATTACAGCAACTTTGAACTCCTCTAATACTGATTTAAACTCTAGCTGCTCTACATGTTAAACTGTGAGTTGAGCGTCACACAATTAATTGCAAAACCAATATTTTTCAAGTTGTAAACCTACTCAGACACTCGTTTGGGCAAACATTGCTTTCAACCATCACTCACTTCATGCCCAAGATCAGATAAAAAATGAGATGTATTAAAATAAAATAAAAAAAGTGTTAAAATGCAAAGGAAACTGTTCCTAAACACTTCTGTATACATGAGCTCACAGATATCCGTGATTGGCTAGAATCACTGCAATTGGTAGAAAGTGAGTGAAACACATCTTTCACTAAGGGATTCGGGCACCCATGGCTGACATCGTCAGGTTTGAGCTATAGATAGCGTAGTACCATTTTTTTTTCCCCTCTCCCTTTTATTTCCAGCTGCTGCACCAGGTTTTAGTGAGATTAAGAACATTAATGGCTCCTGACGGTGTTTACGATGTTGTGATTCACTTTTCAGTCCATATCTGTATTAATTCTACTGTTCGCTCCAATTCAGGAAACATTGTGCAAGTTTGGTTAAATAGTATTTGATTTTGTTCTCTCCAATTTCTGACAGTGTTGCTGACATGGGTGAACTGTTCGAGCGTGCGCTGGGCCACCCGCGTGCAAGACGTCTTCACCGCTGGAAAACTTCTAGCCCTCATCCTAATCATCATCATGGGCATTGTGCAGATTTGCAAAGGTATGTAGCTTCTTTATCTGAGACAGTGACTGACTGTTAATCATGTGACCCCATTGTGTTCAAATGGTGCGTAAATATGTTAAATAAAATAAATATTAGTGTGCGGCACGGTGTCTTAGTGGTTAGCACGTTCGCCTCTCAGCACTAGGGATTCCCGGTTCGAATCCCCATCTGGGTGGAGTTTCCATGTTCTCCCCGTGTCCGCGTGGGTTTCCTCCGGGTTCTCCGGTTTCCTCCCACAGTCCAAAAACATGGATCAAGTCAATTGAGTTCTCCAAATTGCCCCATATAGACTGTGTTTGTGTGTGAGTGAGTGTGTGCCCAGCGATGGATTGGCGCCCTGTCCTGGGTCTATCTGCCCAGCGCCCAAGAGGTTCTCCCCTGCATGGGCATGGGGAACCCCACCGCGACCCTAATAGAGGATAAAGCGGAAGATAATGAATGAATGAAAAAAGTAAATAATAAAACTTAGAATTTAAATACAAATAGAGTTTCACATGGGACCTCCGATCGGTCCACTTTGATAAGATGAATCTAGACTCGCAGCACATCTCTCTTTTATTGTCCAAAAATGAAGTCACAGAGTTCAAAGCCATTCACAAAGACAAGCTGAGATAATTCTGCTTTTACAGCCAGGGCATCAACAGGGATTAGACGGGGATCACGCTACAGAGGACGCAGTTATTACAGGTTTTCTTTTTCAGACCTCTGCTGTGTCCAGAATGACAGCTGTTATCACAGACTGAATACAGAACAAACAGGAATGCAGTGTGTTAGTTATAGGTCTTTAACACTGCCACTGTGTGTGTGATCACTGCATTGCTGGCTTCTGCACAGGGCTGAATTAAAAGGGGCACAGACATGAGACTCAAAGACCTTTATGGCCCCAGAAATGTTCTATACGATGGTTGTGCATTAACCATATTTGTCTTTTCTGTGTAGGGGAGTATTACTGGCTGGAACCTGCCAATGCATTCGAGCCTTTTCAAGATTATGATATCGGCCTGATAGCGCTAGCATTCCTGCAAGGCTCTTTTGCTTATGGAGGATGGAACTTTCTCAACTATGTGACAGAAGAGCTGGTGGATCCATACGTGTAAGCTTTGTTCTTTAACATTTTAAAAATAAAAAGTATCATCGATGACAAGCCAAAATACACCCTGACCTGTTTACTGCGCTGTAGTGTCCTTCTCTCTACTGTTGACATAATTATAAGCATTTAATTGCCAACCATTAGCGGCACGGTGGCTTAGTGGTTAGCACGTTGGCCTTGATTCCCGGTTCGAATCCCCATCTGGATGGAGTTTCCATGTTCTCACCGTGTCTGCGTGGGTTTCCTCCGGGTTTCTCCGGTTTCCTCCCGCAGTCCAAAAACATGGATCAAGTCAATTGGGTTCTCCAAATTGCCCCATGTAGAGTGTGTATGCATGCGTGTCTGTGTGAGTGAGTGTGTGCCCAGCGATGGATTGGCGCCCTGTCCTGGGTGTATCTGCCCAGCGCCCGAAACGTTCTCCCCTGGATGGGCATGGGGAACCCCACCGCGACCCTAATATAGGATAAAGCGGAAGATAATGAATGAATGAATGGATAATTGCCAACCAAATTAAACCAAAAAGCAATCCACCTATGTTTGGTCTTATGGTTTAGGTTTTACGCAAATAGCTAGAATGTCATACACAAAATAAATTAAGCTACATTTTAATTTGCCCACCAGGATTCTTGATGTAAACCTGTTCACCTTAATCCTTCGGTCTCCTGTCCTGTTTCTCTCCACAGAAATCTACCTCGTGCCATTTTCATCTCCATCCCTCTGGTGACGTTCGTGTATGTTTTTGCAAACATTGCCTACGTCACGGCTATGAGCCCTCAGGAGCTGCTTGCGTCCAATGCAGTTGCCGTGGTGAGTATCGTGTTACAGAACTGATCTTCGAACAAAACCACTGAACAAAAAGCTCAGACGTTCTGTTTTGTTTGGAGAAGCAAGAATTGCAAGACATATCTAATAAAGTATCAATTCAGCTCCCGATCTCACAATTGATACTTTTATTGCTTCTTAAATCAGTCCTTATTTACCCCAAGTCCCCAAGTCTGGAGGTTTTGGCTCCGCTGGCCAACATCAGTCCCATAGCTCACACTTATTAAGTTATTCGGCATGTCCTTCCATGCTTTCTAGCTGTCTTGCTCTCTGGCTCGATCTTTCGTTCACCACTGTTTTGCTTTCTCCCAGACGTTTGGTGAGAAGCTGTTGGGAGTGATGTCATGGATCATGCCCATCTCGGTGGCTCTGTCCACCTTTGGGGGAGTCAACGGCTCCCTATTCACCTCCTCTCGGTCAGTCTCCATCCCCCTTCATATGTCCATTCATTTTCTCGTTGTGTGCGACCATGTGTTTATCGTCTCACTTTGTGTTTATTGTCAACGTCCATCTTTCATAAACACTGACCTGTCACTTCAGATATGTCTTCCTGTGTAGAGTCGAACTCTCACCTGGTCTCTGTCTGTGTCCTGTTGCCATCTTGCTTTATACTTTTATTAAGTATAATGTCCTAAAATTGTGTTACTCCACCTCTTTTGGTCAGGTTGTTCTTTGCTGGTGCCAGAGAAGGTCATCTTCCCAGCCTGCTAGCTATGATCCATATGAAGCGCTGTACCCCTATACCTGCTCTGCTTTTCACTGTATGTGCTTCAAAAACACTTCAAATTCCTAGAATTTACTGTGTAACTCTGATGCCATTTTGTTTATTTTTGTTAATGCTGCAAAAGCTGGCTTTTCCCTGAAATCATGAAGCTAAATGTGACTCTTTTTTTTATCCTGGCAGTGCATCTCAACCCTTCTGATGCTGTGCACCAGTGACATGTACACGCTCATCAACTATGTGGGCTTTATCAACTACCTCTTCTATGGCGTTACAGTCGCTGGGCAGATTGTACTGCGCTTTAAACAGCCCGACATACACCGACCAATCAAAGTAAGTTTACAACTGACCACTGTAATGCTGCTTCCACAATTTATACTATTCCACTTGATAAGATTTAAGCAAAACTTACTTTAAGCTTAATTAAAGGTAGCATTTCTAAAAAATCTTATTTTAATCTCTTTATTTAATCCAAACTTGTCTGAATATAATGTACAAATCTTTAAAAAGTCTGATCACTTTGTATGCCATGAAAAAAATTAATACAATTTAATTCATTCATTAAATCATTAATTCATTATCTTCCGCTTTATCCTCTATTAGGGTCGCGGTGGGGTTCCCCATGCCCATCCAGGGGAGAACGTCTCGGGCGCTGGGCAGATAGACCCAGGACAGGGCGCCAATCTATCACTGGGCACTCACTCACACATACACACTCTATATGGGGCAATTTGGAGAACTCAATTGACTTGTTCCATGTTTTTGGACTGTGGGAGAAAACCGGAGATCCCGGAGGAAACCCACGCAGACACGGGGAGAACATGGAAACTCCACCCAGATGGGGATTCCAACCGGGAATCCCTAGTGCTGAGAGGCGAACGTGCTAAACCACTAAGCCACCGTGCCAATACAATTTAATATTATATTTAAACAGTTCAAATTTGTTGGCAATATAAAAAATAAATATATTTTTTAAATGTAAAGTATTATTCTACATGGTCTTCATTAACCTGTGAAGCCTCACGCCATTGATAAACAAGTGTGTCCTTGTTCTTGTCCTGTCTACGTAACTGTGCTCTCACTGCATGAATTGCACTCTCATCATCTACAAAGTGGGTCCCACGCAAAGCATCAAAGAGATGGAAGTCTGAGGGGCCAGAGGCAACACTGTCCAACACAATTTTCACAGTTCACTACACAAAAATCGTCCAATTTTAAGCATTTAAAATCACTGTTCTAAGACAGAGAGGGGGGTTCGGGAAATATGTACATGTGTATGTGTATACGTTTTCTATAGAAACATAAATAACCTTCATAAATGTGTTATATCATGTGATTAAAGATTAGCCTGCTGTGGCCGGTGATCTATCTGCTGTTCTGGGCCTTCCTGCTGATCTTCTCTCTGTACTCTGAGCCTGTGGTGTGCGGCATCGGCCTGGCCATCATGCTTACAGGAGTCCCTGTGTATTTCCTTGGTGTCTACTGGGAAAACAAGCCCCAGTGCTTTAACACATTTGTTGGTAAGTGACATGCTCATGGTTCCCAATAATACTTCTGTAATACTACTTGGTTTTACTAGGATTAACAAAATAACACCGAAAAATGCTTCTGTAGCCCATTAACCTCAAGTATCCTTAAGTAAATCTATAATTATTACTTGTAAAAAAAAGTCCTCCAAGCTTGAGCAAAACCATTAACCATCATTGCTCCAGCGGTGCTGTTTCACATTTGCCCCTGTGCCAACACAGGGGCAACAGTGACGTTTGACTCCAGCCAACATGCTCCGATGTTTATTAGGGCTTTGGATAAAGGTATTTACAAAATGACCAAATGTAAAACACTATTATGATTTTTTTTCCTTTATCTGCAGATAAAATGACATATGTGGGCCAGAAGTTCTGCATGGTGGTCTACCCAGCAGAGGACAAAAAGGAAGACGACGGCAGTGGCGGAGAAATGGAGATGAAGGAAGAGGCTGCACCTCTATCAGGAGCTGACGGGTCGAGTTAAACTCTGATTGCTGAACACCAGCACACAGACCAGACTCACAAACACATGAAGGATTCCCAAATGATACAGATCCACACTGGTTAATATGGATGTGAACTCATCACAGCACACTCTAAAATGCCTTTACGATTGCTGCATAAGACTTTGCACATCTGCCGTTGTTTAAGGAGAGGATCGAAGCCCGAGGATGAGATCTTCACCCCTTAACATGGTGCTGCGTTACAGTAACTTCCTGTACGAACATTCAGCTACGTTTCATCACTTCTCTCTGCAGCTTGCAACTGCCTGACATCCCAAACCCTAAGAACTGAATGTACACAGTTATTTTACTAAAGTCTGTACACAGTTAATGTCGTAAAATTTTGTTCTAGAGTTAGAAACACTTTCACTGATCTCAGTTCAACTTGAAATCACTCCTCTGGTCTCTACTGCAGACCCTCAAGTGTATTTACTGCCACATTCAGATCTCCACTTAGAGCAGTATTAGACTTTTATTTCCTAAAATCACATTTCGTTTGGTATGGAACATGCCAAAGTGTTTAATTTCAAATATTTTGTTAGTTGCACCAATACACTAAAAACTTTTGGCTTTAACTAATGTTTTTTTTTTTTTTATTCCAAAGTTTGTTTTTTTTTTTTTTTTATCTAAACTTAATTGTTTTAACCTGATTTGTATGATGTTCTGTCACATTTGTGTTTTTGTCTGTCTGATAGCTCTGGGATTTCCTTTTTAAATCTACATTAAAATACTATCTATATATTTATAAATGGCAGTTAGTGGTTTAGGGTAGTTTTTTTTTTTTTTTTGGTGCAATAGATACAATCCTAACGCTTTTAATTGCCTTAATTATGTTAAATAGGACATTGGGGTTTTTTTAACCTATCAAAACGGCGTGAGAAAGTCAGTGCTAAACACCCAGGTTCTTTCTCCTGCAGAGTATAAGCTGTGATTAGTTTAAATGAGCCAGTTTGTTATTCTGATCAAGGATTCTGAATCAAACACCTCCAGATTAATGAAATGCACACGATCAATTAACATTTGGAATTAAATGAGCAAAACGAATGACTTGCAATTACAACACGTCTGTTAATGTCTTTAAAGTGAAATAAAAATGCTCAATTTTAATATTATTATGGTAAAAATATCATGACATTTAAAGACCTGTGTGTGCAGAGCCTGTAAATAGAAACATCTACCCGTCTCTCTCTCTCTCACTGCACAGCAAGAGAGATAATAGATTTAGGGGTAGCTTGTGTCTCCATTCACAGGAACACTTATGCCACAATATGACTATTCACACAACACACACGTCTCTATCTACATATACATTAAGAGCCATTTCACTATAAATGTCGCAGATGTTATTGTTAGTGCAATAACTTGACTGACCAATTCCACTCTCCTCTTTTCCCTTTTTCTATAAAAAAAAAAGATCAATCCCATTATTTACAGGTGAATGACTAGATCTCAGTGCTGCTCTACTCTTAACACATCTGTGTTCCAAAGGTGCTTGTGTCTCTGGTTCTTTTTATTCCCAGATGTCTAGAAAACAGCAGATGTGAATTTACAACTACTAAAAAAAATCTACAACAATCTACAACTTGTCCACGGTAGATATATAAATATATTAGAAAATACATGAAGTACAGATGACAGCAGAGTTCTGGCAGTATACTGCGGTGCACTACAACAATATGACGGAGGCTAAAAGGGGTCAGAGTTTAATGCTTATAAATAAAGCGTGATGTTTATGGTCACACAGGGTCTTTGTGTTTGCTACACAAATTTGTGTAAAACTTTGCATAGACATGTGAATGATGCTTCACCACTACAAAGAGAGCCGGCTGTTTCGTCCTGTGTCTCCTGAACATGCATAAATATAGTGGCTGTGTTAATGTGGTGTACAAAATAAGGTCACACATTTAGTTAGGGCATAGTATTTTTCATTTCATTGAACACGATCATATCTGCACATTGGACTTTACTTTATAATAGTGGCACAAAAATTGGAGCAGGACCTTCTATTAAAATAAGGGGTTCCTAAAGCTGAATTTAATTATTAATTAACATCACATTAAAACAAGACCACGTATTAATATCATGATGATCATGTACGTTATTACCGATGTCATTGCTGATGTCATTCAGTGAAATTGTAAAGTATTAGCTGCAATAAACTGTGAAGTCATAGCATGTCATACTAAAACTTTGATGTCTAAATTTAATGCTGCAGTTTCTGTTTATGAGAGAATGGAGTGACAGTCTGTACCTTTGGGATGTGAATTCAGACCACTGACAACCCCGCACCACAATGCCCACAGACTTGAGCTGTACCATTCGTCAGAAACGTAATTGATGTTTTTGATATCTTTTGTCCGTCACATCGAGTCTGATGATGCTACTTGTTGAACGTTTTTTCTCTTAGTGGTGAGATCATGCAATCAGTTCCTGCGCTGATGCCACTCTAATCATATTAATTGTAGTTGATCTCTTTCTATTGATCCTGTTTCTTATGGGTTTTGTATGTGTGAAAGACAGAAATAAATCTATATCCAAATATAACATGTGAGTGACAAGTCTGATTCACATATTACAACCATGATTCCGGACACATCATCATTACATCACATATTCAAGAACTGTTCTGTGATTTTTTTAAGGGTCTGAGACGCTTACAAGTAATATTTCAAATGTTAATCCTATGTGGGTGAGTTAAAATGCAGATGTTCAGCTGACACATCCTGATAGATACTGATCTGTACACAGAGACAAAACAGTAACGCTTAAATTATCTTTCTACTTTTATACTGGAAATATTTTTGCGTCTGGTTATTTTTTTATTAGCTGTGTCACACACCTCAGTAATGTTCATAAGCACTACAGTCACAGGGCACTTTACTAGCTATATTCTGCCTCTGGATATGAATTTGGAATGGGGGAGGATATAGAAGTCTTCAGAGAAATCCCTCATAGAGGTGGGGAGAGGACAGTCTGTGTGCTAATTACACACAAGATCTTTGTTTACACCATGTGTGAATCAAACCCAGGACCTCGCTGTTGGACAGGAGTACAAACCATTGCACCATCATGCAGTCCTATACCTAAAAACGTCAGTTTATTTTGCACATGTTAAATATTTATGTTAAAACACACTGGACATTTATACTTTTATTTAAATAAAACTTCCTCAATGTAAGTATTCCGCAGCAGGATGCAATAGAATGGTGTAAAACTGCGCCTCCTTCAGTAACAGCCCCGGTAGTGTTTCGATTTTTTTCATCATGAGACATGGAGGCAAAGATCAAGTCATTAGAACACAGTTTAACAATCTAGCTGGTAGATTAATACCATAACACCATCATTATTATTATTATTATTATTATTATTATTATTATTACACTGAATGTTTGCCAAATGCACATAAGATTTTATTCCTGACCTTCAGTGTGCCTGAAGATATAAATGATAGATATTTTTCAGTATTTTATATTTCAATATTTTTTAAAAGCACAAAAAAACTGAACTCAACCAAAACATATGCCAATACTGTGATTTATTAACGATCCTATATCAACAGTTTCACTTAACAATGACTTTCAGCATTGCCTACTGTAAACTTCAACCAAGCAGGACAGTGCTCTACTGGAGATAAATAAGAGATGCTGAAAGAAAGATGCTGAAGTTTGAAGAGAACATAAAGAACTTTGTTACATATGAGCCAGCTGTCGGGTTGCTATGGTGACAGCACGCTTGTTAGATGGTGAGGGACATGTGGCTTTTCTTAAAGCCGTCTGGCCATCAGTGTTGGTAAAGGCAGGTGGAGTGGTTTTAAGGCCTACAGGGGGGTGCTGGGTGGTTGGTGCACTCGCCCTCCGCGTAATGCAAGGACCAGATGCAATACAGAGCCACCCTGAATTTTATAGTCTGCTGCTGTTTTCTCATCATTCCTGTAAACAGACAGAGCAGTGTTCTCAGTAAAGTGCAGTCAATCGAATGTGTGTCGTGACTTACAAAACGAGAAATCGGACATGACCATAAAGGATCTCTATGTCTGCCACGAACCATGAGCGAGGTTCAGTAAATGCGTTTTTTTGTACTGGATCAAGACTTTAAATTCAACATAGAAGTAAATACACATCACATTGTAGATATCTGTAATGAAAGGCAGGGCAAAACAGAGCGCCAGCAGTGACCATTACTTTAGTACGTAAACAAAATTGGACTGTAGATATTACAGAGCTGAAAAAAAACTTAGTGTGATGCTTTTACAAAACCAGTTCACCCCCTCCCCCCATTACCAACCAGTAGTTATGATAATCAAGTGAATCAGTGTGTGTGTGTGTGTGTGTGTGTGGAAAAGAGAGACATGTAAGAATATCTGCAGAAAAACAAATAATTCATTCAATTCCTTCATTCATTATTCATTATTTAAATCACATCTGATCACTAATGCTCGCATTTTATGTTGACGTCCATCACAGAGCAGACAGTCCGGCAAATACATTTACACCTAGAAGCCATTAAGTATCTTTAACTTATCCACCAGCTCCTTCATGAACTCCACAATGGCATTGAACAACACAGCTGTGTTATTTTAAAGCCGAGTCTCTAATCATGAGTTTAAATTAGAAACCTATAAACTATTCATACTGGTACAGCTCTGATACAGACATGAGTACGAATTAGTTTATTAGCTCTTGTGCCATTATACTGCAAACCATACTAATATTTTCTACTACTTTCATACTATAAACCATATTTTTAGCATGCAAAGAGCAGTCTGGTAATAATGTGTAAAGAAATTTTAGTCTAACTCGTTCAAATGACAAATAAAGTATAAAGTTTAAAACGTGAAATGAAAATAAAAGTATGAAAACACTTACATCTGTTTTCCACTGTAGATGAGTCTTTGCTGCTGAGGTGGGATCCCCTCCTTCTCCTCAACTCTTTCCTTTATTCTCTCCACCTAATGTGAAGTTATAAAAACAGAAGTTAAATGTGGGACTTGGGACATAAAATTAATTTCGAACCATAACTATTGACATATTTTACCTAAGTTGTAAGACAAGACACAGAAAACACAAAAAAAAAAAGTTAAAAACATCTAACCTCCACACAAATCTTATTCGAGAGGTAATTTATTATAAAATTAGAGTAAAAAATTAAGAGGATGTGTTTTTATGTGACTGACCGTGTTTAATCTGTTAATATTACAGATACTTGACGCCAGAGCGTCTGTTCTGATTCAGTTATACATTATAATAATCTCTGCTCTCTCTCACCTTATCTGTGGGCTCAATGTCGATTTCAATTTCTTTCCCAGTCAGCGTCTGCAGAAAACAAGACAAGGAAATAAATAACTAGATTAACATAAGTGCTACCCTATGTATTTATTTTCTTATTCCTATCCCAGTCATAGCATCCATCAGGAAACACAATGGCCCAATGAAAATCCACCAACACATAAACAACGTTTTGTATCCGTTAACATCTTATGTGTATATTAAATTGAACTAATAACATCGTGGCGGCACGGTGGCTTAGTGCTTTAGCATGTTCTCCTCTCAGCGCTAGGGATTCCGGTTCGAATCCCCATCTGGGTGGAGTTTCCATGTTCTCCCCGTGTCTGCGTGGGTTTCCTCCGGGTTCTCCGGTTTCCTCCATGGAACAAAAACATGGAACGAGTCAATTGAGTTCCCCAAATTGCCCCATATAGAGTGTGTATGCGTATGTGTGAGTGAGTGAGTGTGTGCCCAGCGATGGATTGGCGTCCTGTCCTGGGTCTATCTGCCCAGCGCCCGAGACGTTCTCCCCTGGATGGGCATGGGGATGGGGATGGGGATGGGGATGGGGATGGGGATGGGGAACCCCCCCCCCTCCTCCCCCGCGACCCTAATAGAGGATAAAGCGGAAGATAATGAATGAATAAATGAATGAATGAATAAATAATAACATCGTTTGGACTGTGAAGACGATGCAGAGAAGTGGAGAACATGCCAAATATCCATTTCCTCCAAACCGTGGAGGCGAACCTTTTTTGCTGCGATGCGAAAGTGTAAAAACACAAAGCTTCCCAAATCATTCTGCACTTAAATCGTTAAATGTATTTTAATAAAAACAGAGTTCTAAACGTCGCATTCAGCGCAGACTCAGAACTGGACCTAGCCTCACTGTTGCTAAGCTAATTTCCCTCGCGAAGTCCCAACGAGAATGAAATCGAGATGAATGCCGACGTGTTTACCTTCACTTTAATCAGCATGTTCGCGGGTGGGTTGAATAAGTTCACACTCTGTGAAAACTCGAGTAAACGGGACGATGGAGCGAGAATAAGAGACAATAAACGTCCTCTCGACTCTCTCTCTCTCTCTCTCTGGAGTCAATTGAAGCTCGGGAGTAACTCCAAAATAATTCCTACCTTCCACGAACAACAAAAGTTCCACTACGAATTCATTGGACTACTTAAAAAAATAAAAACGTACCAACTTGCGCACGTCGCGTTTGTTTTAATGAATAACGAACTACAAAATGTTACAATGTTGCGATTCTTTACACAAACGTCAGCGGAACAAAAACGCGACGCCGCTGCATTCGAATGACAGCGTCCCTGCAACGACTCGAACTAGTGTTCTAATAATCACCGTGATGCCTACACCCTACACCCTACACCCTACGCGTTTAGATTTTTATTTTCATACACGAACTAACGTAATATTGGAGGATGTAATACACCGAGCTGCTTTTCAGAATATACTTTACTACATGCTTTGACGGTGAACATGTAAAAAAAAAAAAATATATATATATATATTCATTCAATCATTATTATCCGTTTTATCCTCTATTAGGGTCGCGGTGGGGTTCCCCATGCCCATCCAGGGGAGAGCGTCTCGGGCGCTGGGCAGATACGCCCAGGACAGGGCGCCAATCCATCGCTGGGCACACACTCACTCACACATACACACTCTATATGGGGCAATTTGGAGAATTCAATTGACTTGATCCATGTTTTTGGACTGTGGGAGGAAACCAGAGAACCCGGAGGAAACCCACGCGGACACGGGGAGAACATGGAAACTCCACCCAGATGGGGATTCGAACCAGGAATCCCTAGTGCTGAGAGGAGAACATGCTAACCACTAAGCCACCTTAGTATATATATATATATATATATATATATATATATATATATATATATATATATATATATATAAGAAAATAGTTCAATTCAATTCAATTCAATTTTATTTATAAAGCACATTTAAACCGCAGACCAAAGTGCTGTACAGCAAAATAACAAATAATAAATGAGGACAGCAGAATAAAATAAACATATTAAACATATTAAAATGAATAAATAGAAAAGAAATGGAGAAAATAGAAGATCGCCAGGTTAAATAGTGCCCTAGTGATGGTCAGAGTGCGGTTTGGGATACAGCCTTCGCTTTGTAGTTCTGGCTGCGAGACCTCCGCGGGAGTTGGTGGTGACATTTTGGTGAAGAAACTACATTTGAAGACATCGCAGTAAATTTCCTAAAGGCGGAAAAAAACAGCCGCCGTTTCAGAGCTTCCTGTCAGAGAAGCGCGGCCTCTCCGTCAGACATTCCGCCGGCGGTGTCCCCGACGAGGGCTCTCCGAAGAGGTAACGCGTTACATTCGTATTAAAGGTTTACTAACGTGGTTAATAAGGCTGTGCAAATAATCGCTTTCAAGTCGTCATCGCGATATTTATCATACGTGAATACATTTTTACGATATTAGTCACTCAAACCTGCTGGTCAGTGTAGGTTTTATGTAGTAGTTCACTAATTAAGTGGACTTAGAGACAGTTCTGTATGAGGAAGGTAATTTTAACCTCATTTTTTTTTTGTTACAATCTCTAGTGGTTTAGCATGTTCTCCTCTCAGCACTAGGGATTCCCGGTTCGAATCCCCATCTGGGTGGAGTTTCCATGTTCTCGCCGTGTCCACGTGGGCTTCCTCCGGGTTCTCCGGTTTCCTCCCACAGTCCAAAAACATGGATCAAGTTAATTGAGTTCTCCAAATTGCCCCATATAGAGTGTGTCTGTGTGAGTGAGTGTGTGCCCAGCGATGGATTGGCGCCCTGTCCTGGGTGTATCTGCCCAGCGCCCGAGACGTTCTCCCCTGGATGGGCATGGGGAACCCCACCACAACTCTAATAGAGGATAAAGCGGGAGATAATGAATGAATGAATAATGAATGAATCTCTAGTGGTTTAGCATGTTCTCCTCTCAGCGCTGGGGATTCCCGGTTCGAATCCCCATCTGGGTGGAGTTTCCATGTTCTCCCCGTGTCCGCGTGGGTTTTCTCCGGGTTCTCCGGTTTCCTCCCACAGTCCAAAAACATGGTTCAAGTCAATTGAGTTCTCCAAATTGCCCCATATAGTGTGTGTATGTGAGTGAGTGTGTGCCCAGTGATGGTTGGCGCCCTGTCCTGGGTCTATCTGCCCAGCGCCCGAGACATTCTCCCCTGGATGGGCATGGGGAACCCCCCCCCCTGTGACCCTAATAGAGGATAAAGTGGAAGATAATGGATGGATGGACAATCTTATCAGCACTGCACACCAGTTCCCGTCATTGCCTGTCAGTTCCACCCAGAATAAAACTGCACAGCGGTGTGAACAAGATGTCTCAAGTGTCTCAAAAAGAATATTGAGACACTCATACTATATGAAGTACATGCACATTTTAAGTTGTCCCCTTTTAAAATTATAACAGGTTATACATTTTTTTATCAGATTTTGGAGTGTGTGTGTGGAGAGGTCCCAGCTCCCAGTCTAGTTTTGCCTATATTGGTTGGATGGGATTGAGGTCAGGGCTTTTCCACACCAAATCCATGGAACCATGTCTTTATGGAAATTGCTGTGTTTACTGGGGCACAAGACAAAAAAAAGGCCTTTTTACAAACTCTTCTCACCAGGTTGAAAACATATAATTATCCTGAATGTCTGAGTAGGTGCATTATGTTATACACCTGTAACCATGGCATTGATATTAAGGCATGTAATTGTTGATTTTTTTTTAATGCCAGTGGCGATAAAACGGAATGAGTTCAACTTAATTCTCAAAAGTTAAAAGTATTTACCACAATAACCAACTACAGCTTTTACAGATTAGGGGTTAAAAGAACAGTGTGTCAACACTAGGAATTTGACCTCTGTACTATTTCACCATAGCTACTAATACAACACTTACAAAATTTTTAGGTTATAAAAAAAAAAGAAAAAAAAAACGTAGTCTCAGCGTTTGTTCATGTCTGACATATTTTAAATTCCAGTACACATTTATTCCCACAGCTTACGACCGTGGGACCGTGAGACGAACCGAACCGATATAACAAACACACTCCTCAACACAGCTGCTGTTCCAGATCCACAAAGATACTGCTGCACTTTCATAACAAGAAGGTCAGGGAACCATGCCACGCATCGAGAATGACATCAAGCTCGACTTCAAGGATGTGCTGCTGCGCCCCAAACGCAGCACTCTGAAGTCTCGTAGTGAGGTATGCGAACAGAATCCATGTTCTAAGCATAATCAGAGCAAAACGTTTAAATGATAAGTGTTCCAGACCACCTATTTTGTACAATACATCTTCACATGTCTCTCTCAGGTGGACCTGATGCGCAGTTTCACTTTTCGAAACTCAAAAGGCAGTTACAGAGGCATCCCCATCATAGCTGCAAACATGGACACGGTTGGAACCTTTGAAATGGCCATGGCACTGCATCGGGTATAAATGAACACTACTTATTTTATATTATTTAATATATTTAATATATTTTATACTTATAATTATTATATAATTATTTTTTTTATTCTTAAAATACTCTGTAAAGTATTTTTTTTAATTAGGTGAGTGGGTTCTCCTAATTGTCATCCATTCAAACCGAAGCTAATGACCCCCTAATGACTGTTGAACAAACTGAATGAAACTCTTAAAAAAAAAAAAGCTCTATCTTTTCCAGTTCACCCTGTTTACTGCCATCCACAAGCATTACGCCATAGACGACTGGAAGGAATTTGCAGCGAAGCACCCAGAATGCTTAGAGGTAAAAATGTAAATCATGTTTGTTTCGTTTCTAAATTCAGACGTATTTATATGCTGCTCTGAATGTTTCCCCAATATTTCTCTGACCCCGTTTGTCTGGTTCTAGAGTGTCGCTGTCAGTACCGGAACAAGTGAAACGGATTTTGATAGACTAAGTGAGATTTTGGCAGCCATCCCTCAGATACAATACGTCTGTGTCGATGTTGCAAATGGCTACTCGGAACACTTTGTGCACTTTGTTAAGGATGTCAGGCAGAAGTTCCCGTCGCACACCATCATGGTCAGCGGTTTATGATTGCACTATAAACTCAGGCCTTTGATTAGATAAGACACACAGTCATGTAAACAAAGTTGTACACTTCAAATCTTTTCTCTCAAGGCCGGTAATGTGGTGACTGGTGAGATGGTAGAGGAACTGATACTCGCCGGCGCTGACATCATTAAAGTTGGCATCGGTCCGGGTGAGAACATTACACTAAATCCACTTGGATTTTATGGGATTAGTGCGTGTGTGGTTGTTTAGTTAATATCACACAAATTGTTCTAAAGCCACACACGCTCATTAAAATAATGTCATAATAACTGGTTTGTTAAAGATAAATGTAAATGTTTGTTCAGCCTTTTTGATTGTGTGGTCAGAACTGGACTCCTCAGTTCCCGTCACTGGCCGTAATAATAATAATAATAATAATGCTACAGCACATTTTAGATTTAGCTTATTCATCCATTATCTTCCGCTTTATCCTATATCAGGGTCGCGGGGGGGGGTTCCCCATGTCCATCCAGGGGGGAAAGTTTCGGGCGCTGGGCAGATAGACCCAGGACAGGGCGCCAATCCATCGCTGGGCACACACTCACTCACAGACACGCACGCATACACACTCTATATGGGGCAATTTGGAGAACTCAATTGACCTGATCCATGTTTTTGGACTGTGGGAGGAAACCGGAGAACCCGGAGGAAACCCACGCGGACACGGGGAGTACATGGAAACTCCACCAAGATGGGGATTCGAACCGGGAATCCCTAATGCTGAGAGGCAAACGTGCTAAACCACTAAGCCACCGTGCCGCCCTGATTTAGATTATATCATGAAAAATTATAGCTAAAACAAAAACTTTTATTACTTTTTAATACCAACAGTAATAAATTATGACCCTGAACGTGGATGACTGACAATCAACAAGACCAGTTCGAGCATGGCAATCAATTTTTTCAAACTGATCCTACTGTCCAAGCACAGCAGTAAAATAGTGTTTGTTAATAAAAAAAATTAATGACCTCACCATCGCTTCAGTGATGAACTGAACATCATTCATCTTTAGAAACACACTTTAACAAACACATCATGTCCCATTAGATTATTTTGAAAGTTGATTGAAGGCACACTGATTTTTTTTTTTTTTAACATTCATAGACATTCAATGACAAAAGGCAGTTAACAACTAGAAAACATGATGATTATGGCTGTGACCAGCAGGGGGAGCTGTGAGCACACGAAGCCTCGAGAAATTAATGTTTTTGTGAATCCACTTCAGGCAGCACGGTGGCTTAGTGGTTAGCATGTTCTCCTCTCAGCGCTAGGGATTCCCGGTTCGAATCCCCATCTGGGTGGAGTTTCCATGTTCTCCCCGTGTCCGCGTGGGTTTCCTCCGGGTTCTCCGGTTTCCTCCCACAGTCCAAAAACATGGATCAAGTTAATTGAGTTCTCTAAATTGCCCCATATAGAGTGTGTATGTGTGAGTGAGTGTGTGCCCAGCGATGGATTGGCGCCCTGTCCTGGGTCTATCTGCCCAGCGCCCGAGACGTTCTCCCCTGAATGGGCATGGGGAACCCCACCGCGAACCTAATAGAGGATAAAGCGGAAGATAATGAATGAATGAATCCACTTCAGTTAAAAACCAACAAGGCTTCATTAAACTTCCTCTGACCATCACTGCTTTAAAAGTGTTTTCTAACAGAGAAGGCACATAAGTCACACAGTAAATGGGTAATATAATTTAGAATAAAAATATTATTCATATTTAATTTACAACTGACCTCATAAAGACTGCATGTAGCCCTAAAACTAACAAACCCTAAACTAAAAAATCCACACTTTTAAATTAAATCATGTCTGTGCAGGCTCAGTGTGTACGACCCGTAAGAAGACAGGTGTGGGCTACCCTCAGCTCAGTGCTGTAATTGAGTGTGCTGATGCTGCACATGGATTAGGAGGACACATCATTTCTGTGAGTCATCCAAACAGCTTTTAAGCAAATAGTAATCCAAAGGTATATGGACACCCCTCCTTATAACTGGGGGTGAAATGATGGAGGGAAAATAAAAAAAGAGCTAAACTTAAAATAATAATAATTACTAGGGCTGTATTTAACTACAGATTTTCATAGTCGAATCTGATTCGTCAGATTTTCCCTATAGTCGACTGATAGTCGAATCAGTTAAAATTTTACCACAAGATGATTTTTTTTTTATATATGTATATTTTACTTGTTTTTGTAACAAAAGAAAACTTTTTTTTGTTTTTCTTTTTTCTTTTTTTTTCTAGAAATTATGATGATTTTATTTGACAAAAGGCTATATATTTAACGAAAACAAAGACATTTCATGTAAAAACTAATGCTTAGCAGCAGCCATGGGCGCCCCCATGTGGTCAAAATGGTACATTCGACTATGAGGTTCATAGTCGACTACGGTTCTCCGAATCGAATCGTCGAATCGGCGAATATTGCAGCTCACCCCTAATAATTACTAATTCTATGTCCTGATTATATGTCTTAATTATATGTCCTGCACACTAATATAATAAGGTGTGAAAATTAAGTGTCCTTATATGTCCTTCTGGCCACATTATACTAAGCAATGACGAACATGAGGTTGATGAGAACACGTGATTTATCTTTCTCATTGTGCAGGATGGAGGATGTACCTGTCCCGGTGATGTATCCAAGGCTTTTGGTAAGAACAGTTCTGCATCACTACACAGTGCTGGGCTCGAATTCACTCAGACTCTCCGGTGTTATTTTTGTTGAGGATATAACAAAGTTTTTTTGTAACCTTCAAAAAGAACCAAAATATCTGATTCTCTTTACTGCGTTCTGATTGGCTGTGCCATATGTTGAACAGGTGCTGGAGCAGATTTTGTTATGCTGGGCGGAATGTTAGCAGGTCATGCTGAGAGCGGGGGCGAGACCATCGAGAAAAACGGCAAAAAGTACAAACTGTTTTACGGCATGAGTTCTGATACGGCCATGAAGCGGCATGCAGGGGGCGTAGCAGAGTACAGGTGCGATCCAGTCGTCCCAAACACCTGAGACAATGAACACACACACAGAGTTTTATCCACTCCTATTTAAAAATCATAAAGCATTGTATTTAACCAAACACTGGTGTGAGACTGTAAATACTGTGAATTCAGAATGACATCTGTCTGTCTTACTTTCCGTTCTGTTTTCAGGGCTTCAGAGGGTAAGACGGTGGAGGTGGTGTATAAAGGGCCGGTGGAGGACACAGTTAAGGATGTGTTGGGTGGAGTTCGCTCCACCTGCACTTATGTGGGAGCTGCCAAGCTGAAGGAGCTGAGTCGGCGTACGACCTTCATCAGAGTGACTCAGCAACTCAACACCGTGTTTGGAAATGATGCCTGAGACAGCGGTCAATCCAAAGTGCCAGAGTTTTAAAGAAATGTACGAAAAAAACGTTAAGCACTTAATCAGTTATATTTAAACATTGCCAAATTAGTTCAATGATAATATTTTAAAAATCAATCAATTAACATTCATTTAAAAACAAGAGACAAACCTCACCTCAGTGTTAAAATCTATCAGCTCATCATTCACTTTTGACTGAACGATTAAAACAATTCTGTCAGACGTTTAATGCCACAGGGTTTAGACTACGGCAGAAATCAGACATGAAGAAAACAACTCGCACAGAAAGTAGACTGAACAGTGGACCAAGAAATCGACTGCAGGAGTTTCTCACTGCGAGGCAGGAGTGCTGATCACATTACCGTCATGCTTTAACTCATTCTGTCGTAACCTCGTTTTTTCTGCAGCTATATTATTTGTTCTGTGACCTTCAGTTTTTCTATGTGCACATTTTGTAGCATGTGTTGTACCATACATGTTCACCATTACGCTCATTTAATATATTGATAAAGACAACTGTCCTTGTAATACAGCTCTCCTCGTGTTTCTTACAAATAAACATGTTATATCAGGAAAAGATTTAATTTGATCATATCTGATTAAACCGATGTTAGTTTTTATTATTATTAGGGCTGTATTCAACTACAGATTTTCGTAGTCGAATCTAATTCGTCAGATTTTCCCTATAGTCGACTGATAGTCGAATCAGTTAAAATTTCACCACAAGATGGCGCTATAATCATAGTTTAAAAAAAAAAAAAAAAATTATATACATTTTACTTGTTTTTCTAACAAAAGAAAACCTTTTTTTTTTTTTGTTTTTCTTTTTTCTTCTAGAAATTACGATGATTTTATTTGACAAAAGGCTATATATATATATATATATATATATATATATATATATATATATATATATATATATATATATATATATAATAAAAACAAAGACATTTCATGTAAAAACTAATGCTTAGCAGCAGCCATGGGCGCCCCCATGTGGTCAAAATGCTACATTCGACTATGAGGTTCATAGTCGACTACGGTTCTCCGAATCGAATCGTTGAATCAGCGAATACTGCAGCTCATCCCTAATTATTATACTTGTTATTCTCGCCTTGTTTAAATGATGGAAGCAAAAACTCAGCTCATCTCACCGGTTACACACAATGACTGAAAACCTTTATATTTATATATTTTTTTTATACTTCTACTTCATTCTTTTAACACAAGATTAATACAAATTATTTCAAACGTTTCACTGCAGTGAATAAAATCACATTTATGATTAAGTAGTTAATTATTTTTAGCTACTCTGTTAATTTACCAAAGGAAGATTCTGCAGCATCCCAATAACACTGAGCCAATCAAACTAATCTCATCAAATTAATTACTGTCTCAGAGAGGCAGGAGGAAAGACCACGTCACCCCAGCAAAGAAAGTCTGGCAACTTCTGGCAGAACCAATATCCCAGCACAGTCTGGTGCAGAGCACGGTGAAGATGACGGTGTGAGGAGCTCCAGCGGCTGAGAGCTGCGTTATAAAGACTGAGCAGCTGAAGCTTGTCTTTGGTCTAATTGGTCTAATTGATGCTGTGCCCGCTGGGAGTTGAAGTCCCGGGCCGCATCTGAGGCTTACGCTTTTGTCGCCGTCTAGCGGTGATTCGGCCCGTTACATATTTATGTAAAAAAAATTCTGTGGTTAATTAAAGATGAAACACACTGTAATTTTCAGGGATTTGTTTTAGGTATCTGGTTTAAAGATTACTGGACATCAATCATTTTGGACAACAATCAGATTTGAAATGTAAAGTCCACAATAAAAAGCATTTACAATAAACAACAGAACACGGTGGCTTAGTGGTTTAGCACGTTCACCTCTCAGCACTAGGGATTCCCGGTTCGAATCCCCATCTGGGTGGAGTTTCCATGTTCTCCCCGTGTCCGTGTGGGTTTCCTCCGGGTTCTCCGGTTTTTTAGAGAATAAAGTGGAAGATAATGAATGAATGAATGATAACAGCATGCAGTGTACTGCCTCACAGCGCAGTTGAAACCTGAAACTGTGTATCAAAGCATTTTAAATTGAACATTAACGATTACATATATTCTATACATGCATGTTGGTGCAGAAAATTGCAACTACGAATCTGTTAACAAATGGAATTTAGTTTATTTGCTAACATCTGAATGTGGGACTTGGATTTAATGCACTGCACAGATTACATTATAAATTCACATTAACGTTATGAAATGTACAAAACGGTACAAGTTTGTACAAAAGTAAGCAGAGTGGCTTAAAGGCATAAGGAAAGGCATTAGTCATAGTTTGCATATTTCAGACAGTTTAATGAGCTGTGTGTGTGTGTGTGTGTGTGTGTGTGTGTGTGTGCATGTATGAACCAGTTTGACTGGATATCCAACAGATCCAGAAAATGAAAGTGCAGTTGACATTAAATTGGTGTTCGTTGAATTTTTAGTTTAATGTTTTTTACAGAATTTTTACAAAAAACAGAATTTTCTAAATGATCTTTAAGTTTGAAATGTAAAAAAAACTGAGAATAATTTTTAGACATGTTGTTTCTCTGTCTTGCTATAATGATCCTCAGTTGTACGGAGTCTAAATCAGAAGGTAAGACCAGCTTTTTTTTCTGTGTTTGTATGTGCACAGATTTCAGCTTTACATTACGGTTGTGTTTATTTCTTACAGCATTATGTTGTCACATTCGTTGTTATGTTGTAATGTATTAAATGCCGCAAAAATAAACGAGATTTAGGTTAAAAATTCTGATCCATTTCAAAATGGTAATGCATGTGTGGGATCCTTTATATCTGAGCACATGATATTTGCTTAGACCTCAAAGTAAAACATCATTATTGATTAAATTAATTAAAAAAAAATTTTTAAACATTAATTTATGAAAATGTGAATGTGTGTAAATCACATTACACACACAAAACCACTTGTGGACTTAATTTCTGCCTTTACATAAAATTTAGGTTAATGTAAGGTTTTAGTTACACAAGAGAAGTAAAGAAGTAAATTGAACTTTTTTTCTTCAACACAGAAAATCTCAGGGTGGTTGGTCCAACTGCTCTTCATGCAGTAATTGGTCAAGAATTGATTTTGCCCTGCAGCGTCCAACCAGTTACTAATGCTGTGGACATGAAAGTGGAGTGGTTCAGGCTGGACGTCGACTCAGTGGTGCATTTATATGAGAATAAAAAGGACAGAATTGAAAAACAGGCACAAGACTTCAAAAATAGAACATCACTGTTTAAAGATGAACTTCAAAATGGAAACACATCACTTAAACTCAATAAAATCAGAGTCTCTGATGAAGGAGACTACAAGTGTTTTGTTGAGTTCGATGAATCTCGATACGATGACATCACGATTAAAGTGTTTGTTGAAAGTAAGTTGTATTTCTTTTTTTGTCTTGTTTTTTGTCTCCCAAATTTTGGCTTAACCCTTAAACTGGCGGGGTGTATATATAGTCACCCTGACTCAGGTCTTACCCTCATAAGTATGACACAGTCACTTAAAGTACAGCCCAGTAACTTAAGGTTGTTTTCTTCTCTTTCCATCAGCTTTAAATGAATATAACAGGAATATTTATTCTAAGGGGGCGGCACGGTGGCTTAGTGGTCAGCACGTTCGCCTCTCATCACTAGGGGTTCCCGGTTCGAATCCCCATCTGGGTGGAGTTTCCATGTTCTCCCCGTGTCTGCGTGGGTTTCCTCCGGGTTTTCCGGTTTCCTCCCACAGTCCAAAAACATGGATCAAGTTAATTGAGTTCTCCAAATTGCCCCATATAGAGTGTGTTTGAGTGAGTGAGTGTGTGCCCAGCGATGGATTGGCACCCTGTCCTGGGTGTATCTGCCCAGCGCCCGATACGTTTTCCACTGGATGGGCATGGGGAACCCCACCGCGACCCTAATAGAGGATAAAGCGGGTGATAATGAATGGATGAATTTATTCTGAGGTATTTATTGTGTGTCAGTGCATATCCCAGCTCTTACAAAAAGAAAGTTAACTAAACACTCTGGTTGACAGTCTGTATCAGCCAATTTACCATATCCATTTCACTTACTAGCCAATTTTGGCCTAACAAAAAGACTGTCTGCCCTGTGCTGCGGAAATTAAACTCTAAACTCTAAACCTTTTAGAGAAGGCTTGTACATGCAGACATTCTAGACTGCAGCACTGACGAGACCTTTTGTGTTTTTTTCTGTAGCGGTTGGAGATTATCCAGTCATAAATGTGAAGAGTTATAGTCATTCAGGAGGGATCAATCTAGAATGTAAATCCAAAAATTGGAACCCTAAACCTGAGATTTTTTGGATGGACGAAAAAGGAACGGTTTTGCCTGCTGAAGAAACACAGACAGACAAAGATAGTGCTGCAGGATTCAGAGTGACGCGCAACATTACTGTACATACTGTACATAACGAAAACTCCAAGATCTTCTGCAGAGTTCAACAAAAACATCACATGAAGGAGACAAGTGTCATTATTTCCAGTAAGTGTTTATTAACTTTAGTGTGTATTTCACTACATATTTAATATATCTTAAATAATGCAGCTTATGGAAATGACTTTTGATGATGTTCTGCCAAAAAGGACTGTATCTTGTCACATTTAGAAATGTAAACATAAATTCAGAGAATGATTGGTGTAAAATAATTTTAAAATATTGTGTTTGTTATTACATTCATTTTGTATTTCAGATCAGATGAGTCAAACTTGGAGAAACCTCGTCAACAGTATTATAGTTTTAGTATTGCTCACAGCTGCTGGATTTATTTTAATGATAATGTTCTTCAGTCAAAAAAGAGGTGATGAGCTTTTAATGTATGAGTTGAAGTCCTCTGTTGTTAAGAACCCAGAATATTTTGTAAAGGAATTCATATTTTGTTTATTTCAAATATATATTTTTTTATAAATATAAAACTAATTGTATTTTTGTTTTAGTCGTTCAAAGGAGACTACAGAAACAAGGTAAGTTTTTTTTAAGCACATGCTGTTAATTAAATGACAATTTGAATTCCCATATTTTATTTTATGTATCTTTCCCCTTAATATATTAAATTTTTGTTTTGCTTTTAGAAATAATAATAAAAGAACTACAAAAAGGTAAATACAATAATATGCTAACTGTCCATACCAATAAGTATAGTGATCCGAGCCAACCGTTTTATATAAATGCTTTATTTTTCAGACCTTGAAACAGAAAAACAGTATGCAGGTAATTAAAAAAAAAGTGTTTGAACTCTAAACAGGAATTATTAACATAGAATGCATTATTATAAAAATTAAATGCTATCATTTTTTAATGATACATTTGCAAATTGATACAACAGCCAATCTGTTATTACATGACAAAGCTTAAAAAAAATAGATTTAAATACTAAATATTCTGGTTTGTCTTTTTTAGAGAGTCAATGGAATCGAGTGGCCGATGGTAAATGTCATTAAACTACTTTTTTTTTTTTTTTTTTAATCCCACCTGTTTATAATGTTTATGTTATCATGAGTAATGCAAATACAAAACTATAATCGTGTGATTAGCACGATTAGTATTTAATTAGAATTAGTATTTTTTACATTTTACATAATTCAACAATCAAAATTGTAATACATTATAATATACAAGAGAATATAATGTGCAGTAGTTAATTATAAGATTAGCAATTAACCTAACTGCATGAAGACGAGCTGTTGTTAAATGTTAAACTAAATATTTTTATTTACAGAATTTAAAAAGAAAATAAAGTGTTCAGGTAAAGAAACCATTGATTACATCATATGTGTATAAAGTTTGTGTCTGTATGTGTAAAGAAATATCAGATTTTAATGAGAAAAATGTAATTTAATGTGTATTAAACTTATATATATATATTTATAAAAGGTTAATGGTATACTATTTATTGTTATTATTAAATTTGCATTTGTTAAATTTTAGCCAAAATAATGCGATTGTTTCTGAAAATTTACACAAAAATGTCATGTTCACTAAAGTGGATAGAAAGGAAAAAACCACATTTTTAGTAGGAGTGTACAAACTTTGGAACTGAACAGTCATTGAGTTATTTAACCTGCTGTGAATCTTAATCTGTGATATGTCTGTCTTGCAGTGGCTATAACTTTCGATCCTGATACAGCAAGTCCCAAACTTTTAGTGTCTGATGATGGGAAACGAGTGACACATGAAGACATCAGACAGGATCTTCCTGACAAACCTGAGAGGTTTGATTATGCTCCCTGTGTTCTGGGAAAGCAGAGTTTCTATTCAGAAAGAGTTTACTTTGAGGTGCAGGTCAAAGAAAAGACCAAGTGGGATATTGGTGTCGTCAAAAAGTCAGTAAATAGAAAGGGAGTAATTAATGTTAAACCTGAAAATGGATACTGGGTTTTGGCTTTGAGAAATAAGAATGATGTGAGTGCATGTTTGAATCCACGTGTTAGCCTCACACTGAAGGAGAAACTAGAGAAGGTGGGGGTGTTTGTGGAGTACAACGAGGGTCTTGTCTCTTTTTATGATGCAAAGAACATGTCTCATATCTACTCTTTCACTGGTCAGTCTTTTGATGAATGCCTCTATCCATATTTCAGCCCTTGTAATAACAGTAAAGGTAAAAACTCAGCTCCTCTGATCCTTACCTCTGTAGACAAATGAGATTTTATCATGAAATATATTCAAATTATAATTATAACTTAAATTCTCCATCAATGGGTTAAATATTCATCTTAATGCAAATTTACAACAAAATTTTTTTTTATGAAGTACCTTCACTTGCAAACTATATGATCGCATGCACTTGGTGATTAAAAACTGAACACTTCCTGCAAAAAACAATAAGAGTGCTAAAGAAAAACAGTCCAGCAGCAAAACCCACCACCGTGAGGACAGTACTCTGTAACCTGTCTGATGGAGGAGATCCATGAGGGGCAGTGCTGTGGTTTATTGTGGGTGGAGAAGTCGTGTGCTGTTGTATTTGGTCTCTGCAAGAAATCAGTAAAAATAAAACATTTAATGTTTAACTGACAAAATAATTATATTATATAATAAATATTAAGGTTTTAATGTGTTTAATAATAATATGACCTGGAGAGATGCAGAGTTGGGAGGAGGGGCGTGTTTGTAGATATGAGCGGGGCTACATCATGATAACATAGTTTTTCGTCTGGACAAAAAATGAAACCCCGATAACCGAACACCTGTGAGAAATGTAATCACAGTAATAAGACAGAATCATGTACAGTAAGTGTTCTGTTAATAAAGTTTAAAACACATTTGTCTTATTGGTTTCTGTCCTTTCAGTTTCCACATGTCCTGATACTATTTGCATAGTGAAAGTAAAGGTTTTTTAGAATTAGTATTATTATTATTTTTTTAAGGCGGCACGGTGGCTTAGTGGTTTAGCACGTTCTCCTCTCAGCACCAGGGATTCCCGGTTCGAATCCCCATCTGGGTGGAGTTTCCATGTTCTCCCCGTGTCTGCGTGGGTTTCCTCCGGGTTCTCCGGTTTCCTCCCACAGTCCAAAAACATGGATCAAGTCAATTGAATTCTCCAAATTGCCCCATATAGAGTGTGTCTGTGTGAGTGAGTGTGTGCCCAGCGATGGATTTGCGCCGTGCCCTGGGTGTATCTGCCCAGCGCCCGAGACGTTCTCCCCTGGATGGGCATGGGGAACCCCACCGTGACCCTAATAGAGGATAAAGCGGGAGATAATGAATGAATGAATTATTTTTTAATCTGTTTACATGTTGTGTTAAATTTATAATCAAACCCGTTTTATATGTAAAGTGTTTTTTTTTTATATGTAAAATTGCTATTTTTTCAGAATTAAGTTTAATAAAAAACACTTTCCTATTAAAACATCAAAATGGGTTTTTATTCTGATATTTTTATATTTTTAAATTGTACCTTAATGCTTGCTCCAGCTGGGCAGTCCAGCCAATCAGAACCCAGGACTTGGATCTGGTACTTGTTCCTCCCAGTGCACCTGTGTCTGTAGCAGCCTCCTGATGCAGAGACACTGACAGAAGCGTGATCCTGTAACAAGTGACAATCAGATTGTATTTAATGTAAATGACTGAGCGCCTTCTCTTACTGACCTTAACATTAAATATTAAAAACATCAAATTCAATCAATATAGCCTGTGCAGGGCGGCACGGTGGCTTAGTGGTCAGCACGTTCGCCTCTCAGCGCTAGGGATTCCCGGTTCGAATCCGCATCTGGGTGGAGTTTCCATGTTCTCCCCGTGTCCGCGTGGGTTTCCTCCGGGTTCTCCGGTTTCCTCCCACAGTCCAAAAACATGGATCAAGTCAATTGAGTTCTCCAAATTGCCCCATATAGAGTGTGTCTGTGTGAGTGAGTGAGTGTCTATCTGGTCTATCTGCCCAGCGCCCGAAATGTTCTCCCCTGGATGGGCATGGATGGGAACCTCATAGACCCTTCTAGAGGATAAAGCGGGAGATAAGGAATGAATGAATGAATGAATAGCCTGTGCAAAAATGCATTTTTACTTGCTTAACTTTTTCCATCAAGTGAAATATAAAAAGTGAAAAAGATATTATCTGCATTTAAACTGCAGGCACTATTTTTGAAGTAGTTTATAAGTATGCATTTATAAATAAATATCTTCTGAACCTCTCTTATGAGACTGGAGAGAAAACAGCGACTATCTGAGTGATAAATCTCTCCACTCCAGTTCTCCATCCTTATCCACCTTTCATTCTCCTCTTTCCAACACTCACTCTGCGTCAGAAGAAAGAAATCATTTAAAATGATGTGAGGATACAATGAAAAAGAGAAGACTGCGTTTAAAAAGTAGGGAAGCCTCACAGCATTGGGTAAAGGTTTGTAAATCCGACATCCATCCAGATATTGGTCACTCTGGCACACGCCCTTGTGGAGATGAAGATAATGACAGCCTAATCCACTGGAGGAACACATTTTTTAAAAAATAAAAATAAAAAAAAAGATTGAGTATCTAAATAAAAGTAAATATTAACTTAAGTAACATTTAACTTAATGTAAGACACAAACATATTGTAAAAATGCTACAGCACGTATCAATTGAACTCTCATAGTTCAGTGTAAGATATAAACAAATACCTGCCGTTACAGAAAAACGATGATGAATAATTACAGGTGTTGACTGATCCGAATAAAGCACCTTCACCTAAACACACACACACACACACACACACACACACACACACACACACACACACACACACACACACACACACACACACACACACACACACACACACACACACACACACACACACCTCTCATGTTCCTACTTTAAAACTGAATGATTTGCATTGTGGGGACCATCACGCATTCGGCCCCACAGTGTCCGTGTGTAAACAGGTGTTGGTTTTCATTTGACCTTTTCCCCAAAGCAAGCTCTGGGCTCGGCTCAGTTTGACTGAGTACCAGCCCGTGTCCTGGAGGGCAGAGAGAGTGACTGCATCAATTTGGACCAGAGGAGGTTCTGATAATACAGCAGTCATGATGGAACCCTGTAGAACCCGAGCCTCCCAGTGTGAGGAGACCCCAGTTAAATCAGCATCCTGAGGTGAAGTATACAGGGAAAAAATAGAGAACAATCAGACCAGTTTATACAATTCACCAAATTTGCAAGGAAAAGCATTACAGATTTAAATTGTAAGATCCTAATGATATTATATTGTTTTATTATATAGGAATTGAAAAGGAATAAATCATAACAAGTAAAACCTTTTTTTTTTATAGTAGGTATAAAATCACCATGGTATCATTTCATTACCTAAAAGTTATGATGGTATCAGATTGCCTTTCACTTCTACTGTTATTGTCATCGAGGTTACATGTTAATAGGTAAATCAAACAAGCTCATATAAAGCAGTTGTGGTAATGTGCACCTGATTTTCCAGAGGTGCTCCCAGTTCAGCTTCTGCTGTAATGTTGAGATGTGCATGTAGAGCTTTCATCACACCAGCAGAGTAGAGTCTCATCTGTCCAGACTCATCTGTGGACGTCACCTGACCATATGAGCATCCACCAATGTCCACTACACAAAGCAACATGCGGTCATTAACACACAGATGAGTTCTGGGGAAATATTTCAAACCCGAGGTGACACTAACTCTGAGAAGAGAAGGCACAGCGCCTCCACCTGCTAAAGAGGTCTTTACTAAATCCCAGCACATGCAGCAGTTCGTGAATTACTACCTATGAACAACAGAGAAAATGTTAAAAGAAAATGAATTATTAAGTCAAATTTGCTTTGTATAAAATAAAATATATACCTGCACAATATGTTCATGACTGAATCCATCCGAGTTAAATCTCTCCCTGCAGATTACCATGACCCCGGCCAGAGGTCGTCCATCAAAAGCCGTCTGACAGTGAGCCGAATAAGCCAGCAGACCGGTCTGAGCGAAAACATCAGTCAATGCTCATACATTTCCTTATTATAAAGGTTAATATGTACATGCGTGGGCGGCACGGTGGCTTAGTGGTTTAGCACGTTCGCCTCTCAGCTCTAGGGATTCCCGGTTCGAATCCCCATCTGGGTGGAGTTTCCATGTTCTCCCCGTGTCCGCGTGGGTTTCCTCCAGGTTCTCCGGTTTCCTCCCACAGTCCAAAAACATGGATCAAGTCGATTGAATTCTCCAAATTGCCCCATATAGAGAGTGTCTGTGTGAGTGAGTGTGTGCCCAGCGATGGATTGGCGCCCTGTCCTGGGTCTATCTGCCCAGCGCCCAAGACGTTCTCCCCTGGATGGGCATGGGGAACCCCACCGCGACCCTAATAGAGGATAAAGTGGGAGATAATGAATGAATGAATGAATGAATGAATGTACATGCGTGTTAAAACCAATGCTTAAATGAATTGAAGATTTTTTGTCGTACTCTAAAATCCATCTTGTTTCTTCGGACCAAACACAAAGAATAAAAACAAATCGGTCTTTAAATTCCACATCTCATATGTACACTCTGAAAACATTCATCAGAACCAGTGGAAACTTTGATCAAACGTTAAGTGATCATTAAAAACAGAAACAGAGCTGTAATCGGGCTGGTGATGATATTCTACATTGCTTACATCAGTTTCACATTTCTCTGTGTTTTGAACGTGCACATAAAGAAGGAAGTCAGTATCAGGAAGTCCCTCCCCATCAGGCTTCAGCACTCTCAGGACCGGCTGCTCAGGATTTGGATAAACAGCACAACCGCTCAGGTGTTCATCTGGAATCTGCAAGCAGGATTGTTTTCACACTTTACTTTGAACAAATAAACCATTTGATGAACCATTGGTTTCAAGATTTTAATATAAATATGGATGTCTTTGCTCTCTACTTTAAATTTTGGTGCAAGAAATTCTATTTTAATATGTGAGCTTTTTTTTATTTAGCAATAAAGTGTTTCTAAAATGAATTAAAAACCTGGTGGTAAAAGTCATCAGCTGTTTCAGTGAAGATATACATCGATTTTAGTTTAACCACAAATGTATAGATCAATAACCTTTAACTACATCATGTAGGATCATAAAAGGAATAAATAGGAAATATGTACTTACAGTGACACCCAGACAGCTTTCAGTTCGATAATTATCATGGGCTCTACCACATCTGAAGGGAACAAGACTTAATGTTATCACCTGATTTTTTTTTAAAAAAGAGAAAATCAATAAAAACCTAAAATACATTTCAGAATTAACAATATACACGGGTGGCAATGTTTTGTAAATATCCAGAACTAAGACTAAAGAAAAATCTCACCTGTTAAAGTTAACAGTGCTGCTGTTTCTCCAGATGAATCTGCAGTATCTTCTGATGTCTCTGTTCAGCAGCAGCCTCTTTACAGGGTTTATTACTTCAGACAAATTCAATACAATATTATATACATATATATATATATATATATATATATATATATATATATATATATATATATATATATATATATAATTAACATTTAAAATTTCACTCACAACAGCCTCCAGGGTTTAATATAAATAATGTAAACAATACGGTAATGTAATTGATGTAAACTGATACGAAGACGGGGTGGCACGGTGGCTTAGTGTTTGGCATGTTCTCCTCTCAGCTCTAGGGATTCCCGGTTCGAATCCCAATCTGGATGGAGTTTCCATGTTCTCCCTGTGTCTGCATGGGTTTCCTCCGGGTTCTCCGGTTTCCTCCCACAGTCCAAAAACAATTGAATTCTCAAAATTGCCCCATATAGAGTGTGTATGTGTGAGTGAGTGAGTGTGTGCCCAGCGATGGATTGGCGCCCTGTCCTGGGTGTATCTGCCCAGCGCCCAAGACGTTCTCCCCTGGATGGGCATGGGGAACCCCACCGCGACCCTAATAGAGGATAAAGCGGGAGATAATGAATGAATGAATGATACGAAGACTAGTAACTTAAAGAATCACAGTATAACTGTGGGGTGAGTTTAACTCGATTCTTTTGGTTTTTGTAGAATATCCGTTTTAAACATCCATGTAGACTGTACCTGAGACCAACCGGGACACAGCACTGATCGCTGAACTGACTGCTGCCTCCAGCCTCCCTGTTTCCCACAGTGAGAGAATGGGGTTCTCTCTTGGAGTCCAGGTCTTTATCCTAATTGGTTCTGGATGAATGGCACCGATCTTATTTTTGTCTGTTCTTTTTACACTAAGAGACAAATTATTTTGGGAACTTTGCTCATTTTCAAAGGTCTGCTCATGCATCATCCAGTCTCTATATTTAGCCATGTTTACATTATGTTGTCTATTTGCCACATTTACAGTCCGGTCAGAAGGGTTTGTTTGCAGGATTGGTAGAGACACCACTCGGGTTGATCTTTGCACCTCATCGTAGATGCATTTTCCAAACACAGATAAAAGCTGAGGTATTAACAAGAGAAAAGTGATGTTATGTAGAAGCTTCATGTTTTTGTCATTGTTCGGGTCCCAAATGATATTGCTGAGACTAAAGGAAGAGCAAAGATGTAAAAACACACATTTTAAACAATTGTATTTATACAAATATAATGAATAAAGGTTTTGAGAACCGCATACTCACAATACTCACATCTCAATCGGAAAAGCTCGGCAAAAAAGGACTTCTGCACCTGGCTACTGTCTCTACTTCACTGTTAGAACCAGAGCTCGTCCTGCTCGTCTACATCCTTTTCTCTTTTGAGGTGTTGAGGTCAGACAATAGTGAATTTAACACATTCCTAAATCCTCATAACACCTCTATGTAAGTTTCAGTGGTATTGATCTTTCAGGACTCCACATTGACCTTACAAACACACTCGGATGAGAATACAGTGCACACATAACAATAAAGAAACGGCCCATTAAAAGTGCAAACGATTTATTCATTGTGACTTTTTACATTGTTCCACATATATATACACAAATCCTCTTAAAATCATTTTGTTTTTCATTTTCAACCACAAGTTTCTATTGCAATTACCACCGTCAAAGGAGCATAATACAGCTGGGCAATTTAGTACATTCATAAAAAAAAAAAATAAAAAAAAATTAAAACAAAAAAAAAAATTAAAAAAAAAAAAAAAAACAGGTCATTCAAGCAAAAAGGAAACAAGATGAGACTTAAAAACGTTTAAGTGATCAAATTATTATATTTATGGCACTATGTTTTTTTAACCATTCGCTGAAGCAAAAGCTGAAACTAAATGAGAAATTATGTCATTCAGGTTGGTGGTGCATGTGCCTGAGGCACCAAACAGGATTGTCTCAAATGAATGCGCGCGCACACACACACACACACACACACACACACACACACACACACACACACACACACGCACGCACACACGCACACACGCACACAAACCAAGTTATTGCCACAATTGCCATGCACTACCTTATACACAGCCCAAATGAATGAAGAATTAAATAGCGGTGTAAACTTGTGCATGTGCATTGTGTATGTGTTTGGGCTTCATGTGCAAATACACAATCACATAAAGTCTAGTGAACTATAGGAAGCTCTAGCAAAAGGCACTTCTGAGAAATACACACAGCAATGAATTAATAAAACACACACACACACACACACACACACACACACACACACATACACTCATGCACACGCAAACAGTTAGGTGGCGACAAAATGTTACTAATAAAAAAATAACCCCTGGGTGCACGACAGGATTTTTCAAGCTATGTTCAGTAAAGATTAGGAGGAAGCTGGAGAGCTGAATCAATCATGGAAGATTCTCTGAGACAGGTTTCCGTCCATCACATCCCAAGTCTGGATAAGTGCACAAATCAACACACACATATAGTAAATACTTCAATATTCTTACTTTACAATAAAAAAAAACAAACCTATTTTAATAAGGCACCTCGCCACTGGGCTGCACACGATGCCAGTTACATGCTGCTAGAAGGAAACGTGAACAGAGGGGAACGTAAGGAAAGCAATGAAAGGAAAACTGCACATATTAGGTCAGCATGGGCACATCGTCCTCAGACGTGGTGTCATCAGAGAGAGGAATCAGTAGAACTTCATCTTCTGATGAAGAGGAAGAAAACGAGGGCGAGGACGAGAGAGGAAGAGTAGTGGAGGAGGCTAAGGGTCTGAAACGAGAGATATTAATCCCTAAGGAATGAAAAATGGAGGCCAGGGAGGGGCTGCTCGGTGGGACAGCCAACGGTGGGGTTGGAGGTGTTTGAGGAGCATCGACAGACGGAACAACGGGTGGAGACGCGGAGACGAGAGGAGGAGCAGGAGCAGCAGCTACCTCTGACTGTTCTTGCACCGTCGATTGGGACAATGCCACTTTTTGCGGCAAAGGCTGAGCGGCAGCTTCCCTGGCCACTGAGGATGCTCCAGGTCCCGACTGACCGGACTCCTGGCCGGATGGATCGGCCTCTGTCTGCTGAGAGGAGGAGCTCGTGTTCGCGGCAGTGTTCCGAGAGGCAGGTCGCGAGATTATGCCCCATCTCCTCAAGCGGCGAAGAGCGCGGCGGACGAAGCGAGGTCGGCGTCTCCGGCGCGGGGAGGAGATGTTGTCCTGTCTGATAAGCTGCAGCAGTCCTCTCAGAGAAAGAGAGGTGGGCTGGAAGAGAAAGTATGGAACGAAATACAGAAGGGTCAGATCCAACTCGCGCTGGAATTACAATCACTAAACAAAGGCCTTTTGTTCAGAGTGAGTGTGAAAACAAACATTTAGCCTGAAAGCTCATCGTGTTTGGAGGCAGCACATTGTCTGCTGATGTTGGCAAAATATAACAGACTTAACGGACACTATTCTGTGTAGAAGAAATGTCAGAGATCTAAAAAGCTTGGAACTTGTCAGTGAAGTTACTCATGTCCCTCCATTGGCTCCCTGTAGCTGCTGCATTCAGTACAAGTCACTGACTCTGATCTACAGAACCATTTCTGGACCTTCCCCCTCCTACCTTCACTCTATCTTTTCAAAATACACTCCGACTCGTTCACTTCGCTCCAGTGATGATGGCCGCCTGGCGATTCCACCTCACAGAGGAGCTCATTCTAACTCCGTGGCGTTCACCACTGCAAAATGGTGGAACGTTCTTCCCAACTCCGTCCGTAAGACAATATCACTAAGCAGTTTTAAGAAACTACTAAAGACGCATCTCTTTAACAAAAGGCGCAGCATCAAATAACAATCAGGTTTGATGAATTTACAGTGCAGTTGGTTTTCTCCATAACTTCTGCTGTCGTTCTCATTTGGGCTGCTCTCGATTACATATCGCACACAAGAGGCCTCTGACGGCCTGGGCTTCAATGCCACCCATCGAATTGCCGATTATTGCCTGCCGTGGGAAGGTCTTTGTAAAGGCTCTGAGGGGGGGTGCTACACGCCAAAGCAACGTTGTGATGGCCACTGGGACTGTGCGGAGACGGGGCTGGATGAGGAAGGCTGCAGTGGATGTCCTGCTGGGTCCTTTCCATGTGGGATAACGTCAAAATTGGGCCACCTGGGTCCGAGGCCAGTTTGTTACACCATCAGTGAGCGATGCAATTACCAGCTGACCTGCACTGATGGGAGTGATGAGAGAGTGCAGCATTTGTCAACCTGGCACATTCCACTGCGACACTGACAGGTGTGTGTTTGTGTGTATTAATAATTCTTTTTTTGTTTTGTCCTAAGTAACCATAGATATACAAAGCGACATGGGCTTATCACAAAGTGTTGCCACACTCACCAAGTTCCGGCCACATGGGTACAAATGTTCTCATTTGTAAGTCGCTTTGGATAAAAGCGTCTGCTAAACGACTAAACTTAAATGTAAGTGTAAAGTACATTGTCGAAATTGTTGGGACACCTCCTAATTGTTGAATTGAGGTGTTTGTTTACAATCGAGCATGTAGCCATGTGTCATAGACAACTGCATGTTCCAGCAGGACGGTGAACCGGTGCAAAGGTTCAGAATCATATGGTTGGCTAAGTCTAGAAAAACTTGGCATGCCTTTTCACTTTCAAAACTAGTATCTACACTTGAGAGGCCAATAACAATGCAGCTCAAATTTTTTTCAAAGCTTATACATCACCAGAAATTTCACGTTTACCTCATTAGGGTTTTCAGTAGGAAAATCCTCTACAGGAGGAATGATTCCCTGAGCAATCAGCTGACCATACGAGGGCGGGGCCTGCTGCTGGATGAACTCAGCCTCTTGACGGCTAATTGGAGCGAACAAGCTGAAGAGGGTGAACAGAAGCGTGAGCTAACAGAAAAGCACTTGTAGTATTCCAGACCAAAACTAACAACTAAAAAAAAAAACTCTAAAATTCATTCATTCATTATCTTCCGCTTTATCCTCTATTAGGGTCGTGTGTGTGGGGGGGGGGGGGTGGTTCCCCATGCCCATCCAGGGGAGAACGCTTCGGGCGCTGGGCAGATACACCCAAGACAGTGCGCCAATCCATCGCTGGGCACACACTCACTCACACAGACACGCACGCATACACACTCTATATGGGTCAATTTTGAGAACTCAATTGACTTGATCCATGTTTTTGGACTGTGGGAGGAAACCGGAGAACCCGGAGGAAACCCACGCGGACACGGGGAGGACATGGAAACTCCACCCAGATGGGGATTCGAACCAGGAACCAGGATTCGAAACATCACTGTGACATTAAAAGAATAACTTGCTTTAAAACTCGCAGCTCAACGCCGACAAAAAAAGGTAAAGATTTCTACCTGTATTCACGAGTGCGAAGTGAGTAAAGCTTGCAGGTGCAGCCCATTGCGATGACTAGCAGCAGTCCACACACCAGACTGCCCACGGTGGCTGCGGTGATGACTTTCCGAGGCAGGATCATGGTACAGTTTAGTTCGTCCGTGCCGTCCTTACAGTCCACCTGTCCATCGCAGCGCCAGCTCTCAAACACACACCTGCAACAGCACAGGGTCAACGTTTCACCACAATTACATTCTAAATCGTCCATCCATCCATCCATTATCTATCCTATATGAGGGTCATGGTGGGGTTCCCCATGCCCATCCAGGGGAGAACGTTTCGGGCGCTGGACAGGGCGCCAATCTATCGCTGGGCACACACTCACTCACACAGACACACACGCATACACACTCTATACGGGGCAATTTGGAGAACTCAATTGACTTGATTCATGTTTTTGGACTGTGGGAGGAAACCGGAGAACCTGGAGGAAACCCACGCAGACACGGGGAGAACATGGAAACTCCACCCAGATGGGGATTCGAACTGGGAATCCGTAGTGCTGAGAGGCGAACGTGCTGACCACTAAGCCACCGTGCCGCCCATTCTAAATCGAATTCTCAAATACAAATCTATGGTTACTTAGGACAAAAAAAAAAAAAAGAATTATTAATACACACGCACCAAAACACACACACACACACACACACACACACACACACACACCTGTCAGTGTCGCAGTGGAATGTGCCAGGTTGACAAATGCTGCACTCTCTCTCATCACTCCCATCAGTGCAGGTCAGCTGGTAATTGCATCGCTCACTGATGGTGTAACAAACTGGCCTCGGACCCAGGTGGCCCAATTTTGACGTTATCCCACATGGAAAGGACCCAGCAGGACATCCACTGCAGCCTTCCTCATCCAGCCCCGTCTCCGCACAGTCCCAGTGGCCATCACAACGTTGCTTTGGCGTGTAGCACCCCCCCTCAGAGCCTTTACAAAGACCTTCCCACGGCAGGCAATAATCGGCAATTCGATAGGTGGCATTGAAGCCCAGGCCGTCAGAGGCCTCTTGTGTGCGATATGTAATCGAGAGCAGCCCAGTGGGGGACTCCACCTGCACGGTCTTCAAATTCGAGGTATATGTGATCTGTAAAAGACAGAAAGCGTGAAAAAAAAAACATTAAACATTGTTTATATTAAATATATATATAAAAGTATTTAAAAAGAGGAACTACCAACAAATTCCTGTAAAAACTTACACTTTTAATGATGTTTCCAGCACCACCAGGCTGGTCAGTGATGATAAGGGTATCCCCAGTTCCCAGTTTCAGCTGCTGCAGCTCCAGTTTAAGTGCCCTTGAGTCCTGCGGATCCACTGTCCACACACATTCCATAGGTGTGTTGGTGGCCAAAGGGGGCACAAAAGAACCATAGAAGGCTTTCAGATACCCTCCACAAGAACCTCCCTGAAGTGTATGCACGTCTGGCTCCTGAATGAGAGGATGCTCGGTCACCATGTCAAAGTTCAGGTCAGCAATGACTGGGTCTGCACTTGGCAAGGGAGTGGGCATGTTGTCCAGATAATTCTGATGGATATTCATGTCACAGTCTTCTTCATCTGAGCCGAGATCATCACCACGCCCAAGACATTCCACCTGGCCATTACAGCGCCACGAGCCGGGGAGGCAACGCTCACTGTAACACTCAAACTCACCCGGATGACAGGGACCAGAGTCTGCAGAGAAATGCACAGCACCACAATTCAACGAAATAAACCATCATTTATCAGTAAATAAATAAGTAGGAGCAATGAAGAGCCGCTGTCCCTTCTGTACCTTTAATGTAAGAAAGTTGGAATGCTGAAAATGAATAAAAGTGTGGGTTGAAGTGGAACGTGACTGTGATGTTTCCGCCGTACAGCTCTATCGGTTTAGGCAACTTGTATCCGCAGAGCGACATGGGCTTATCACGAACTGTTGCCACACTCACCCAGTTCCGGCCACATCCAACAGAGAACTGGGAAAAACTTCAAAGAGAAAAGTGGAGTTAATACCGAAACTGATTTTTGAGATAAACCATTGCCTTTTAAAACATTTACTCCAGCATTGCATCTGTAAATCTGTCCAATAATATTTCTTATTTTATATTTATATTTTTAAAGTATTTTAAAGTAAAGGGCGGCACGGTGGCTTAGTGGTTAGCACGTTCGCCTCTCATCACTAGGGATTCCCGGTTCGAATTCCCATCTGGGTGGAGTTTCCATGTTCTCCCCGTGTCTGTGTGGGTTTCCTCCGGGTTCTCTGGTTTCCTCCCACAGTCCAACAACATGGATCAAGTCAATTCAATTCTCAAAATTGCCCCATATAGAGTGTGTCTGTGTGAGTGAGTGTGTGCCCAGCGATGGATTGGCGCCCTGTCCTGGGTGTATCTGCCCAGCACCCGAAACGTTCTCCCCTGGATGGGCATGGGGAACCCCACCGCGACCCCAATAGAGGATAAAGCGGAAGATAATGAATGAATGAATTTAAAGTAAAGATTTTATACATGGCTACAGGAACAGAAACAGATGTACACAAGGTACCTGAGAATGACGCGTTCACCCTCCGAGGAAGTGATTATCCAAGTGCAGTTAACAGGACCAACAGAACCATTTCGGGTGGAACCACGGATTTCTCCCTGCCTTGCCTGGAGAATTATTTGGGATCTATAGCAACGCACTGAAAGAGGACATAATACAATAGTTTTATGGCAATATAATTATAACACTTAAAATATTTGGATATAAAAAATATATATATTAATTTATAGAATAAAAATAGTCAGTGTAACCTTTCCATAACAAGCATTAGGCATGAATACTGTACATTTTAACAGCTACCAGAATATTTAAATCAAACCATAAAGATAACACAATTAATACTGCACTTTTCATCTTTAACAGAATGATGTGTTTTATTTAAGTTCCTTTACTACTGTATTATATGTTTTTAACACTATAAACTTTAATATATTACTAAGTACGTATGACTTTCATATACGAGTCTCGGATATGCAGGTTCAACCGCAGTGTATAAAAATATTTTCTGCATTCCAGCACATTCGTTCCCATAGTGATAAATAAACAAAGCCTGGAATGACTTATGGAAATGCTTAACCTTTATTAAAAACTTTATATAACGTATATTTGAATTAGAAATAAATAAATAAATAAAGCATTGAACTCACTTGAACTGGAGGCCAGCTCCATACTGTGATTTACTGAAAGACAATGAAACCAGTATTAAAACAAGAAGTCACACAATTAAGCCAAATACATATGTGTGTGTGTGTGTGTGTGTGTAAAACATAACCTTACCTGTTAACAGTAAAAGAGTGAAAATGTAAAGAGTGTAAGGAAAATCCATGGTGTTTTATTTCAGTACAGAACCCTAATATTATCTGGCATGAACTAAAACAGAATCCGCCTCCATTATAAGAAACATCTTTGTGCTGATAAATCCATTACACTCCACAGCAGGGCGTCACTGAAGCTTCTTAAAAGACAATTCAATCTGCAAATAAAAAGCAGCAGCATTAATAGGAACCCTAACATGTTGAACAGGCACTAGCATAAAAGACAGAAAATTACAAAATAATTTATTGGAATTTTCCTTTTTTCATGTGAAATTCATTCATTCATTCATTCATTATCTCCCGCTTTTATCCTCTATTAGGGTCGTGGTGGGGTTCCACATGCCCATCCAGGGGAGAACATATCGGGCGCTGGGCAGACAGACCCAGGACAGGGCGCCAATCCATCGCTGGGCACACACCACTTACACAGACACACTCTATATGGGGCAATTTTTGAGAATTCAATTGACTTGATCCATGTTTTTGGACTGTGGGAGGAAACCGAAGAACCCGGAGGGAACCCACGCAGACACGGGGAGAACATGGAAGCTCCACCCAGATGGGGATTCGAACCGGGAATCCCTAGCGCTGAGAGGAGAACATGCTAACCACTAAGCCACCGTGCCACCATGGTGAAATTTACATATGGATTTATTAAAGAGCCGGAATAATTCTACATTCAGTTTGTTTTTTAATTAACTTTCACTTACTGTTTCTAAATTTAATTAGTCCTGGATTAAAAGTATTTAGACTGCCGATCTGACAACTCTAAACTTTATTATCTATGACAGAAATGCTCTTTTTATCTGTCCTGATTAGTATCAGAGAGGTTCTTTGTACATTACATAATGTGTTGTCCTTAGACTTACTCACATGGAAAATAATCCAATCATATTAACACAACACACCTTGACACATCACCAAAACCATGATGTTACTGCAGTGCTAAGAATTCATAATTTTAGAATTGAAAAAAAAAGTAGCTATATGCAAATTGAGAACATGAACAAAGTGTAGAGACAACCAAATATAGCTAATAATATGGTTCTATATGGGTCTATATGCTCTAACATTTGTGAAAGCATTGTGTGAAAGGCTCTAGTATCTATCGAGTATGAGATATCTTTTCCTTTACTTTTGCACAAGATACATTTACAGAGGATCTGAACCGACTGTGGAATAACATGTAAGTAGGCCTTTCATTCATTAGCTCCTGAACTATTTCACATCAACAGGCTCGGATTTCTAAAGACAAACTCATAACCTAAAAAATGACTGAAAAGATTTGATACCATGGATTTGAAATATGGGCGGCACAGTGGCTTAGTGGTTTAGCACGTTCGCCTCTCAGCACTAGGGATTACCGGTTCGAATCCCCATCTGGGTGGAGTTTCCATGTTCTCCCCGTGTCCGCGTGGGTTTCCTCCGGGTTCTCCGGTTTCCTCCCACAGTCCAAAAAGTATAGAGTGCGTCTGTGTGAGTGAGTGTGTGTGCCCAGCGATAGATTGGCGCCCTGTGTTGGGTGTATCTACCCAGCGCCCGAGACGTTCTCCCCTGTATGGGCATGGGGAACCCCCCCAACGACCCCAATATAGGATAAAGCGGAAGATAATGGATGGATGGATGGATTTGAAGTGTGTCATACGGATGTGATGCCTTTAGCTTTTTCATAAAACCTTTATTTAACATCTCATACAAGCGGGTTATGTTCTTTAAATTGCCCCATATAGAGTGTGTCTGTGTGAGTGAGTGTGTGCCCAGCGATGGATTGGCGCCCTGTCCTGGGTGTATCTGCCCAGCACCCAAGACGTTCTCCCCTGGATGGGCATGGGGAACCCATGATGAACCCATAATGAATGAATGAATGAATGAATGACATCAGTGTGGAAATTTCAATTGAATTCTCCAAATTGCCCCATATAGAGTGTGTCTGTGTGAGTGAGTGTGTGCCCAGCGATAGATTGGCGCCCTGTGTTGGGTGTATCTGTCCAGCGCCCGAGACATTCTCCCCTGGATGGGCATGGGGAACCCCCCCAACGACCCCAATAGAGGATAAAGCGGAAGATAATGGATGGATGGATGGATTTGAAGTGTGTCATACGGATGTGATGCCTTTAGCTTTTTAATAAAACCTTTATTTAACATCTCATACAAGCGGGTTATGTTCTTCTGCCGAGGAGTTTGATTATCAGAAAGTGATCACGTTTATTAGACAACTTCGATTAAACTTTTGTTGACATCAGTGTGGGGCGGCACGGTGGCTTAGTGGTTTAGCACGTTCGCCTTCCCGGTTCGAATCCCCATCTGGGTGGAGTTTCCATGTTCTCCCCGTGTCCGCGTGGGTTTCCTCCGGGTTCTCCGGTTTCCTCCCACAGTGCAAAAACATGGATCAAGTCAATTGAGTTCTCCAAATTGCCCCATATAGAGTGTGTCTGTGTGTGAGTGAGTGTGTGCCCAGCGATGGATTGGCGCCTTGTCCTGGGTCTATCTGCCCAGCGCCCGAGACGTTCTCCCCTGGATGGGCATAGGGAACCCCACCGCGACCCTAATAGAGGATAAAGTGGGAGATAATGAATGAATGAATGAATGAATAACTGAATGACATCAGTGTGGAAACCATAAAACGTGAATATGAAAAAGACGGTGACATCAAGACCTTTTTTTATGTTTATCCACCGATAAACATCAAAACATTAAAAAAAAATAATAATAAAATAAAAAAAAACATCCTGAAAGTCTACTGAGGTTTCCTCATGTCGCTGTGACGTCACGCCGGAGGTTTGGGTTCGGTTTCGACAGGAAACGTTGACGTTTCTCTAACATTTACACAACGATCTCCAAACCATACGAACACACTTCATTACCAGCCGTGGAAACTTTAGGGGACAGCGGGGCTTTAAGGAGACGCGATTTGATGAAGCGGGAGGCGCAGCTGTTCCTCTCGACTGACTTTTTGTTAGCCACACGAGCTAATGCTAACGCACTTCTATCGCTTCCCAAATTCTGTCGCGCTTCTCTGTTGGCGTCGCGACCACGGACGCCTCGTCTGTGGAGCACGTTCACTCCGCGCCGTCCTCACAGAACTGTCACGTTCCGTAAAAGTATGAAGCCCGTTTTCTTACCTTTACTTCGTCTTTTTGTTGACATTCGCTCTGCGACACTTCCTGCATAGAGCTGCTCTCCGCTCAGCCTCCGCCCACGGGACATTACGCAACGCACGTCATGCTCCCAACGCACCGTTACACTACGACCAGAAGAGGGCGCCAACGGAACAGAACCGACCACTAACGCTCAGCTGCTCGGCGTTCTGAATAGAATAGAATAGAATAGAATAGAATAGAATAGAATAGAATAGAATAGAATAGAAGCGGCACGGTGGTTTAGTGGTTTAGCAGGTTCTCCTCTCAGCGCTAGGGATTCCCGGTTCGAATCCCCATCTGGGTGGAGTTTCCATGTTCTCCCCGTGTCTGCGTGGGTTTCCTCCGGGTTCTCCGGTTTCCTCCCACAGTCCAAAAACATGGATCAAGTCAATTGAATTCCCAAAATTGCCCCATATAGAGTGTGTCTGTGTGAGTGAGTGTGTGCCCAGCGATGGATTGCCCGAGACGCTCTCCCCTGGATGGGCATGGGGAACCCCACCGCGACCCTAATAGAGGATAAAGCGGGAGATAATGAATGAATGAAGAATAGAATAGAATAGAATAGAATAGAGCGGCACGGTGGCTTAGTGGTTAGCACGTTCTCCTCTCAGCGCTAGGGATTCCCAGTTCGAATCCCCATCTGAGTGGAGTTTCCATGTTCTCCCCGTGTCTGCGTGGGTTTACTCCGGGTTCTCCGGTTTCCTCCCACAGTCCAAAAATATGGATCAAGTTAATTGAGTTCTCCAAATTGCCCCATATAGAGTGTGTCTGTGTGAGTGAGTGTGTGCCCAGCGATGGATTGGCACCCTGTCCTGGGTGTATCTGCCCAGTGCCCGAGACGCTCTCCCCTGGATGGGCATGGGGAACCCCACCGCAAATAATAGAGGATAAAGCGGGAGATAATGAATGAATGAAGAATAGAATAGAATAGAATAGAATGCTTTTTATTGTCGTTGAACATTGTACTTGTACACTCCATCCATCCATCCATTATCTTCCGCTTTATCCTATATTGGGGTCGCGGTGGGGTTCCCCATGCCCATCCAGGGGAGAACGTTTCCGGCGCCGGGCAGATACACCCAGGACAGGGCGCCAATCTATCGCTGGGCACACACTCACTCACACAGACACGCACACATACACACTCTATATGGGGCAATTTGGAGTTCTCAATTGACTTGATCCATGTTTTTGGAGTGTGGGAGGAAACCGGAGAACCCGGAGGAAACCCACGCGGACAACATGGAAAATCAACCCAATTGGGGATTCGAACCGGGAATCCCTAGCGCTGAGAGGCCAACGTGCTAACCACTAAGCCACCGTGCTGCCCGTACTTGTACACTGAGCAACGAAATTAAAACGCAACAGAAATGATTAAATATGAAAAGTCTTTAAATAAATGAATGAAAAATACACAATGGCACTATAATTGACATCGGATACAAGGATGAGATGAAAAATGACAATTGCACACGATATAGTGTTATTATTTGTAGATTGCACATCAAATGGAAAGGAGTGTCACTGGGTCACCGATTTTCTCGAATGGACCTTTTGAAAAAGTGATGCAGATTGTTGCGTTATTGCATTTATAGAATATTAAAATCAGCAATATATTTTACAGCCGAATATTGCCAAGGTTTGCTAGACCTTAATGGTGATATGCAGAAGTAAGAGATTCTGTATGTCTTTTGGTTGTTCTGTTTGAAAGAGTACACAATTGCTATAAAGAGAGACAGCATGTTTGCATGAAATCAGGTTTTGTAATGACATGTTTTGATTTGTATAAAGCACCAGTTTTTTAGCAAAGCGATTAATGTCTGTCTTCTTCATGACGAAGTAAGTTTTGGCATATGCATAATTCAGTGGGGTGGGGGGGGGATGAGGTAATCTGGCCCTCACATCTGAAGCGCTGAATGGCTCTGCTGTACAATGTGTAATGTTTACTGTCAGTTTGTGTTCACAGCTGGTTAGTGTGACCAAAGACAAACGTCCTGTGTTTACAAATATACTTAGCCAGCAAATCCTAATGAATACCAAATGAGTACTGAGAACTGTCCTGCAACCAAAATGTCCTGCCCTGGTATCTGGTAGGCAGTGACCTGTGAGCTTACATTAGGGAGATGAGGTCTTTTCATTAATATTACAGGTGTTAGTCAAATAGCATGTAAGGTCAGGGACAAGTGTTTAGGAAGAAGGCCTAACTTGCAATGAACATTCCAATTTATCTAAATAAAAATCAGTGAGGTCAAGTGCAGGGCACTGTGAGGGCCAGTGAGGTTTTTTAACACCAACCTTGACTTTAAATATGTTGCTGTGTATACAGACATGCTGACCGAGGCAAAGAACAAAACCAAAACCTTGCCACAAAAATGGAAGTATGCAATTGTCTAAAAAATATATTGTTGTTTATATGTCCTGGGGCGTCCGGTGCTTATGAGCACATCCTCTTAGAATTCCCAATGAATCCCAATCTGGTAGTTTCCATGTTACCCGTGTCTGCGTGGGCCGGGTTCTCCGGTAATTCCCACATCCAAAAACATGGATCAAGTCAATTGAATTCTCAAAAATTGCCCCATATAGAGAGTGTCTGTGAATGAGTGTGTTAGCGATGGATTGGCGCCCTGTCCTGGGTCTGTCTGCCCAGCGCCTGAGACGTTCTCCCCTGGATGGTCATGGGGAACCCCACCGTGACCCTAATAGAGGATAAAGCGGGAGAAAATGAATGAATGAATATATGCTGTCCTGTTATGACCATTTGAACAATGAATACAAATGGTATCTACACATATCTGGCCATGTAAATAATAGTATGCGGATTAAATGATAGAATTTGTTAGAATGCTTGATTTACTTTGTTAATGTTTTCTGTGTCATCTCTCTCGTCAGTGGGAGGAAAAAAAAACACTTCGATCTCCTCCTCGTAGCACTAAAACCAGCTGAATGAATCATGTGAATCGATTCACAAACAAAGAATCAAAAATTCTGTACATACCCTGCAGGTCAGCTGAAAACACACTCATGTCCTTTTATGGCACATCCGGTTGAAGAAAGACGTTCAGTCTTAAATAACTTTTGGCAAACTACCACAGACAATCCTATTAGTGCTATTTGGAATCAGAATATATCACTATTAATACTTAAAAAAAACTGCTGGTCATATTTTTAGGTTCACAGGTGGCTCAATTTTTCCGTTTGTATTATGATGTTCTTAATGCTTATAGTTTTAATTTGTTAACTAAAAATTGTTCAAAATGTAAAAACAGTGTACAGTCTAATCATGTAAATTCCAATACCATAAACAAGCTTTTTTTGTGTATATATATATATATATATATATATATATATATATATATATATATATATATATATATATATATATATATTTTTTTTTTTTTTTTTTTTTTTTTTGTGATAAAGTGATAAAATCTCCATTTAACAGATGTACAGTAGCGTTCTTGTATGTAACAATGTTGGTACCATAACTGTTGTAAGTTGGAGAACCTAAAGATGTACCACAAACAATGTATAAAAACGTGTAAAAAAATCATCCTGAGCATTTTTAATTACCACAGGCGATTTATGGAAATCCCCATTTATTTTTGCCACTGAAAACTTTGTTTAGATCCGGAATACAAAATATAGACATATATGGACTACAGCATGATGAACTTCCGTTGTCTCTAAAGCTAATGGAAAATACTATATAAAGTTTTTTTTTTTTTTTAAATAAAAGATTATTATTATCGTTGTCACAATTATTATTATTATTATTTTTATTATTATTATTATTATTATTACTATAAATATTATAATTGTTATTATTTGTCCTGCATTTTATATTACAATAATGCTGTCTATATGCAGATGTTTTTAGTAAAGGATAAACTTTGAATTCTAAGTTACTATAATCAAATACATAGATTGTACGTGTCGTTTCGTTTAAACAGTCGTTTGAAAGGAGTCGGTTCAGTGAAGTGACTCTTGATAGCATCAGTAAAGGGAACCACGTCTGCAGCTCCTTCACTCTTCAGCGCCAGAAGCGATCAGCAGCAGCTGGACAAAAGAGAACAGCAAGGACAAGATGAGACACGACCGTCTGTAGCTTACCTTCAGCCTCAACATGTTTTTAAAGATTTCGTCTTCTGATATAGTGTTTTTTCCCAGAACTGTTTGTGCACAGCGTTGTTTTTGAAGTTTCTTTAGAACTTTTTTCTATTCGACCCATTTGATTGGCAACATCTGGGCTTTTCTCCGCCAGCATTTCTGATTCTGCACAAACGGAGACGATTTTAGGACTTTTAAAAACCAGTGTCGGAATTACTCAGGGAAAACTTCTTAAAGAAGTTCATTTAGACCTGGGTGCAGGGTTTTCTTTTGTTGTATTATCTACAGTTGTAGCGTTTTCGGAGGGCTGAGGAATGGCCATTTGGTCAGCACTCTGGATGACCCTGGCGGTTCTGGGCGTCAGCAGCGAGAAAGAAATCCGACCCGAGGTAAGAACCTTTCTTCAAACAACAAACAAAAAGAATACTTACACAATTAATTACATGGGCAAAAGCATACGTACACCTGAGCATCACACCTGTATAAATCCTATTGAGTATCCTATTCAATATTATTTATAGAGTTGCCTACTTTTACAGCCCTACAGCCTAAAGATATGACAACATCCTGACGTGTGTCTAATAAATTTTACAACAAGTATGCGAAAAGAGAACAAGAATGTCTGATCTGCAGTCACTAATTTAATTAATTAAAAAAAAGACTTGCCAGAGTAAGACCACAGCTTCTGCTTCACATAAAGCTCATTACACCTTCTCTTCATCTGAAGCACAGGGTCACAGTCATGTCCAGACTTTTTTAATTGGTGGAATGGCTTTGTATGAAAAAAAAAAAAAAAAAAAAAAACAGACAGAAAGATGGTTGCATTATGATTTTGCTTCGGCTAAAAGCTATGGATGAAGTTAAATAGTGGATTATAAAAAATAAACCAAGAAGGAATTGATAAAATCCGAGAGATCCTTGGACCCTTAAGGGTTAAAGTATCATATCTTTATTTTATATATGTATACATTTATATATGATTTAACGTGTGTATGTATATATATATATATATATATATATATATATATATATATATATATATATACACATACATACACAATTTTTATATATATATATATATATATATATATATATATATATATATATATATATATATATATATATTAAAAAGTCGGTCTTATCCAAAATCAAGTATGATACACCACAATATTGCAGAAGAGTTTAAACATTTTAGAGCTAAAAGGTCTAACACACTGTCTGTCTGGTAAATCTGAAACAAAGTGTTTTTTGGTTACCTGCACAAAAATCTTTAACAGCCAAGCTACTACAACACCTAAATTATATAGACATTGGGTATTCAGAAGATCCCACTCACTTCATGACTAGTCTGCACTTGAGAAATCCACCTTTGCAGAAGTCGGACGTCTCAAGCTGACATCATCAGCATGTGCTTTACACACAACCTGTGATCGTCTTGCTAATGTCTGCTTCAAAGATGACTGTCTGCCATATACACGGTCTGAAAGAGAGAAAGACAAAATGTATTAAAATCTTTCTCAAAAGCAGCCTGACGTTTTATAATCAGGGTAAAACCAACTTCTCCATTCTAGTAGACAACATAATGCCAGTGTCTGATCTTCTCTTTCTGCAGCAGTCCATCATTTGCATTGTGATAGGCAGCCAAAACTTGCAGTAGAAAGATTAATGTCTTCCATATTTCCACACATAATAACAATATTTCCCCCGGAGTCACGTGAGCATCATGTGCTTTGACTGTAAGGTCAGAATCAAGGTTAAATCCCAGATGGCAGACCACATCTGCACCTTTACTGGCTCGGAATCCCCATGGATAAAAGGAATGTGCTGACCAAAGTCTTGGTTTCAGTACAAATTCTGCAAGCAGCTCAGTGGGTAATGACTACCAGGTATTTAATAGAACAATTTGGCTAAAAAATGCAACACACCGTGAGTCTAGTTGGTATAAAATTGGCCAGTGTTTAATTTTTACTGGCAAGGCTGTGTAAATCCAACCAGCCTGCAGATAGAAAACTATACATGTAACGCAACAAGATAGATCAACTGCTATTGTTACAGGTGCTGTTGATGTTTTATATGCAAAATAAAATCCAATACAGACCAAGAACAGTGAATTAATCTCTCTCACTCGCTCTCCCACATACACAAGTTATTCCAAGCAGTATTACAGACGTTACTGATGCAAGCTCCTTCCCTGTGTAAGTAAAGTAAAGAAGACTCATTTAGCCATGACCAAGTGCAAATAAAGGTTTAAATAGAAAAAAAAACTTTATTTCAATTAGGAAAATCTTAAATCTGCAAACATTGAGCTTTCCATCCTTGATAAGTTATAAGCCCATGTCTGCGGTAGTTGGAAGTTTGTGAAGATTGTTTTAAGGCTCTCCATTCAAGCATAACTCTTCTTTTTAAACAGACCAGATAAAAAAAACCTAGAGGTTTATAAGTTTGCAGGTGAGCATAAAGCAAATCAGGTTAATCTGAGCCACCATGTGGCTGTGCGAGCCTGAAAGTCAGGCGCTGATGACCGCAATTCCCTGTTTTTTCCGTTGGCAGAAGGCTGAGGGGAACAACTGAGTCGGTCTGTCTCTTTCCAAGTCGAATTCAGTAAACTTCTCCCCTTCACTTTATTTTCCCTCTATCCTTATTCTTGCTCCTCATTTTCTTTTATTAACATTCATCAGGATTTTATTAACCTTTTAACCCAGTTTTCCATCACATTTCTCTCTGGCTCCGGTTTCACTAAATTCGCAACATCATTAGTTCTTTGGTTTGTTGCACAAACTACAACATTTAGATGGCCTGTGGCCATATTCCTGTTTCGGAATATGCAACTTCAAGATGTTGCAACACCATGAATCACATGATGTTTTTTTTTGCAAAACAATTCGCAGAACAACTTTAAATAGATGACCACCAAATTGAGTCGTTCTTAAAGTCATTTTTGGTTTCATTGTTTGATGTGCACCTTTGATGAACACTTGAGAAAAGCTTGCTGGCACATTTCGCATATAGGAAAGCATAGGTTTACCAGAGTGGCATGTCTGCAGGTGAGATCATAACATATGGTTATACTTTGCATCAGAGATGTCATTTAGCACATAGTTATATGTGGTTGTGCTCCAAAGGATCTACAATAACATTAAACGTTACAATATAACTAAATAAATTTTACAATATAAATAAATATATATATTTTTAAAGAAAAAAGGAAGGATTTCCATTCATGCAAGTTCATGTCTAATTAAATGCAGCAGAACTGCACCACAGGATGATCCAAAAGGGTGTGGTAGCTCAGTGGTTAGGGTGTGTGACTGTCAATCTGAAGGATGGGGATTCAAATCTTGAGAAAACCGACAATACCAGTGTGGGCTCTTAAACAAGGCCCTTAACTCTCATTGCTCTAGGGGTGTTACATCATGATTAACACTTTTATTCTATCGCCAACCATCAAGTTTGGATACTTATAAGTTGCTTTGGATAAAAACTGTTTTTGTATAATTTTTTTGTTGTTGAACTCTACATCAATAATATACTGATACCACACATAATAAACCAACAAGATCATCTAAGATTTTTTTGTGCAAATAATAAACAGGCCCTCTAGACTGTAATCAAAGACAGCTGCAAAAGCCAGCACCTGTCATGGCATGTCGTGAATCAGTGCATACAGGATTAATGACTTTCATATGTTTCAAGGTGCTATTGATGAGGAGGTGAATAATAAGATTTTAGTGCTGCATCAAGACTGTGTCTTTTGTTATTTAAATAATAAATGACAGGTCACATTCTGTATTATATGTGCTACATCTGTGTAGCTTTGTAGACACAGAAGTTTTTGCTTAACGCACCTGTCTACAGTCAAGATCTGGAACTATATGTGGTATATCATAAAAAAAAGGATTTAAACAACAGCGACGGAATGTTGAGCAGATAAAGCCTTCTATTAAAATACAATGTTCAAATAATCAGATCCAAACATTTCAAAAATAAAATAAGGATATTATATTAATGTATTGAATGTCAAAATTATTTCTAGTTTATATTTATAAAATAATATTAAGTTGGTTGAATGAAATGTTGTAAATCTTCAAATTCGAGAAAAATAAGAAATCCCATGTTGTTGATATTATTTTATTTTAATAAATTTACCAGCTTATTTCAAAGTGGGACTGCAGACAGAATTAATTACAATTAATGTGGCAAAAACATTCATGTTTGAGCAAAGTTCTTAGTCAGACCTGGGTACAGTCTGAGTCATACATTAGACCTGGGCTGAGTAAGGTAAAGCAGACTCAATAAAGGCTACCTGTCTGACCATCGTAGTAAGAGACGCTTGCAAAGGTTTCTAAATAGAACCTTTGACGCTCACTGGTGGGTGTTCCACAGTCGTGGTGCATTCTGGGAGTGCTGGCAGCCGGAGGAAGGGACCTGAGTTCCACTACCAAACACCAAGAGAGGGGAATATGGGAAAAAAAAGAGACAAGAAGCAGTAGGTAGAGGAAGAGACAAAAGAAGAGATGCAGATAAAACAAAAGAAGGAAGACTAAATAGGAAAGAGGTCGTCTGAAAGCCAGAGGAAGAAGTGAACAGAAGATGAAGAAAGAGAAGGAAATGGACAGGGAGAGGGGGGTCTGGGTCGGGGAGTTTTTCCCAGGCAGAGAGACCACAGTGTAGCCACGACACACAGAAGGCAGTCAGTGAGAGCAAATGATGACGCTAAAGACAGAAAAAAAAGAAAAAAAAAGCCTCACCAGATTAGGACTATAGCATAGTGGAGCCCTGTTTATCAGATCACACAGTGCATCCATAAATGCATCATCTATAAATTTATTACACTCAGTATAAATCAACAGTATAAATCAAGTTCTAATAGGAATTCAGCAAAACTTAACTTAAAACTTGAGAGGTAAAGCACTACCTGTACACAGGTCAGTCACAGTTGCTTGATTTGCTTATGAAAGTAAATTAGGGAAGTTTATCTTCATATACATTTGGGTATATGCAATACTTAAGGTTTGGGTGTATTTCGTGGGTTAATTAATTAAATTATATGTATGGAGTCACCAATTTACATCTTGGCCAATAAAAATGTAAGAAGTAATTTAGCGTTTTCAGTCGTATAGTGTTATATATGGGGAGAAAAACGTATAAAAACACTCCATGTGGGTGACAGCTTAGCTGTTCCATGTACCCTTCCAAATACCCCATGCTTAAACAAGACTGCTTAAATGATGTGCTGTTTTAATGTTTAACCATTTTAATTGATCAAAGCTCAGTAGGGGACGCATCCTCTTTGAGCGGCCAGGCAGAATTAACTGGGTTCACCTTAAATCATGGAATTTACAGGCTTTGGGGAATAATTCCAAATGTGGAAAAATATCTTAGCCTTTACATTTGAACATTTTAACTCTTTGTTGACCTCCGCGTGTACTTACAATAACAACATCATGAAGATGAAAACTCCAAAATAGTTATTCCTTTAACCCACATGGAAATCTCAGCAATCCTCACACCTCAACTAATTTACTCTCCCTGAAGGCCATGCACAGTGTACATACAGTATGTGCCATAAATATCCCTGACATGCCAGATGCCTTCATGCTTGATTCTTTTTTCAGTAATTAAAACCCTCTTTAATGGAAAAGCATGAGACAGTGCTGTTCATTGGCACACTAGTGCCATTTAATTCTGTGTATCTCTAAAGACTATTTTAAGCTTTCATAGCTCATGAAAACAGGGTGGAGATGAAAAGAAATGCTGCATATGATGATGGGGGATGAGAAAGAAAGACGTGAGAGAGCAGTTCTGAGGTTTGGGGGTCTGAAGGATTACTGAAGAATTCTTTGTAATTTCTCTGACTCGGAGTTTGCGGTCTGAGAGGAGACGAAGGCTGTCTGAGGCATTAACCAAAGCCTCCACTCATGAAGTCTAATCTGTAGTTTCACATCCTTTGTCTTTTAATGGAAATACGATTGCAATTGATGTGTTTGTCCATTCACACAATGGTTTGCTTCTGTTGGCTTTAACTTCCCTGACTGTAAGGAAGTAAAATTTAAAAAAAAAATATTTATGTGATATATATAACTAAACATAATTTGACTTAAAAGGATTTCAATTTAATTCACGATAGTATAAAATTGACCATGTTTAACTTTTTGCAAACTAAATGAAATGAATTGGAACCTTGTGAACATTCAGTCAGCGGGGAGGATTGGACATTTGGGTTGGGCCTCATTTGGTTCTGTTAGCCAAGAAAAGGGCTCTTTTAAAATCTCTTGACCTTGATGCGACCCAGAACAGCACTTATAAACATTGGTTCTTTTCTGAGACACTGAACATGGGTCCTTATAGTTCTAGTTGAACTATAGTTTACAGTTTAATGAATGTACTGAGTGTTAAGGGTGAAGTGTTTGTTCATAGGCTAATCATTTTAAACAAACCAGCCATTTTAAATGTTATTTTTATTTTAAGAAGCATTTGTTAGACTTCTTTTTGAAGTAATGAATATTTGAAAAGCTAAATCAGGAGAATTTGTTCGGTTTGACGGCCGAAGAACAGATGGTCTGGCTCTTATAGAAGAGACTTGTTTATCTGTATTTTCTTTATTCCAACCTTCATTCCATACACAAAAAGAGAGAGGCATTTATGAGGATGTGTAATGGTCACTTTGAAACTCCCCGAAAAGAGTCATAGGGCACCAAGTATGGAGAAACCTAGTAATTATGTTTTATGTGTTTTATTTTGTTGGTTTTCTTTGTTCCTCTTTCTTATTCTCTGTTTTACTCTTGAGTGTTTATTATTCTAAAGCAGTACTTGCTAACACAGGCAGTTCTTGGTACAAAGTCAGCTTGGCATCAATTCTGTGAAAACTCAGCGAAGCCCACACACAGAACACACACATTTATGTTTCTCTTCATTCATGGAAAATACTTGCAATTTGTATTAAAAAAATGTAATACATGCAAAATTATTCAGAGAAATTTAGACATAGATCTGAGTTCAAATTGTGTTTTTTAATTGTCTTTATCTTAAAAAAAAACTACATTAATTGAATTTTATTTTAATCCTATTCATACTATTATTTCTGGAAGCTTAATTCAAAAGTTTAAAAGGCAGCCAGTGTGAACTGAGTAAGAAATTATTTTTGGAAGAACATGAGAGACCCTATATTTAAGTAGCTGAAACAATTAAATTTTTAGGGCATTAAGTTAGCAACCTGTCGGCAGTTGTGGATGAAAATGTTTAAGAATGGTTTAAGTCTCAAAGCATTTTTAAAAAACCCAAAGATAATAAAAATATAATGATCCAAAACATGATCTAAATTTAATATGAACTACCTGAATAGATCCAAACAGAAGCTTTCAAAATGTCACAAGCCCCAAGTCTAAACGGAGAAAATTAGTGGATAGACCTTAAAGGAAATCCTTGCGCAAAGAACAGTGGTATAAAATTCTAACTGCAAGACCTGAATAATGTTTAGCAAGAAACAGAAAACACTGCAGGCTGTGATTTCTGTCAAATAAGGTAGTAACTATGTACGATTTCATAAAATGTTATTGCATCTACAAAGGACTGTGTACAAAATTTGAACAATAAAGGGCCTAACATACAGCCTTGTTGTACACCATATTGCAGTCTTTAAGAATAATTGTTAACAGTCTGTAAAATACTGCCTCATCTAGACAAGTATTTTGTGGTATCTGGCAGTACCTAAAATGTTCACATCCACATTTTAAAATCAGCCACGGATTGTTTACCACTTTAGCTGGTTTTGTTATATCTGGTTGTTGCATGGATTCTTTTTGCACATGGTGGTTTTGCTGTAATTAAATAAGTGACGCAGATGCCTAAGATGGAAAAATGTAGGTTGTGAACTAATTATATCAGACAGTTATAATTACATGAAGTCATATGTGTTCATCTTCCTGCTCTCTATCTTTCGTTAACCCTCTGCCATCTTTTCTTGCTTTCTCTTAAGATGTGGCTACAGCAGTATGGCTACCTTCCTCCTGGTGATATCCGGGCGCAGGCGATCCGGTCACCTAAATCCATAGTTACTGCCATTTCTGCCATGCAGAAGTTCTATGGTCTTAAAGTTACAGGAACAATGGATTCATCAACTCTTCAGTGAGTCTGCACTGAACCATCACAAGCATTAACAAACAATTATGTATTTTTAGGAATGTAATTAATCATAAATATTAAATATACTTACATTAATTGAAAAGAGGGCTAAATGAGATGTGGTTCCATATTCAGGGCAATGGAAAGGCCACGCTGTGGGGTTCCAGATAAGTTTGGCACAGAGCTAAAGAGCAACCTGAGAAGAAGACGCTACGTCATTCAGGGGCTGAAATGGGAAAAGAAAGAAATCACTTACAGGTGGGTGCAACCAGGGCACCAGATAACTGTTAAAATACAAAAGAAAATAATCTAAAGGTGGTTTAAGAAATTAGTAATTAAAAAATTAACAATTTATTTACGACTATAAACATGCTAATCGCATTAATCGCATATTGCACCTCATTGTCTTTAGTATTGAAAACTACACTCCAAAAGTGGGCGAGGCTGCTACATACGAGGCCATTCGGAAGGCTTTCAAGGTCTGGGAGGTGGCCACGCCACTGAAGTTCCGGGAAATTCCGTTTTACCAAATCAGAGGCAACCCCGGCAAGTATGCCGACATCATGCTATCCTTTGCTGAGCGTTATCATGGTGACAGCACACCATTTGATGGTGAAGGAGGGTTTCTGGCTCATGCATACTTCCCGGGTAATGGCATTGGAGGTGACACACATTTTGATGCTGAAGAACCCTGGACGTCCGGCAACGTAGACCAAGGAGGTAAAAACAAACAGATGACCAGAGTCTGATTCACTCTGCTGTGTTTATTCTATTTTCTTTTTGTTAGGGTTGTTTGCTTACACGTTCATGACTTTTCTCAGGTAATGACGTGTTCCTGGTGGCAGTCCATGAACTGGGTCACGCTCTGGGCTTGGAGCACTCAGGAGACCCATCTGCCATCATGGCTCCGTTCTATCAGTGGATGGACACTGAGAACTTTGAGCTTCCTGATGATGACAGAAGAGGAATACAGGCGATTTATGGTCAGTCTAACTTTTTTATTTTCAGCTTTATTAGTAAATAATAATAATAATAATAATAATAAATTATCATAATTCTGCTTTGCAAAACAAAATGGTTCACAAAATTACTTACTAACGGACATATTAGAAATATTTAATTTATTTATTTATATTAAAAATAAAAAGTTAACAGGAAGGCCCTATGGTGCAGTATGGGTTTAATTCAAATGTGTTAATGTGAAATGACAGATATGCATTTGCATGTTCTTTCCATGTCTCTATGGCTTTCCTTTTTGAGATCAGTTTCTTCCCACAATCCGAATGACATAAAACAACAAAATTGATTGTGTCTTTTTTTTGTCTTGAAGGGACAGGGAGTAAAACAGAAACAGTGCCCAGGCCCAAACCCCCACGCCCTACGAGAAAACCTGAGCGACCCTCCTTCGGACCTAATATTTGTGAGGGTCACTATGATGCCATCGCCGTCCTGCGGGGAGAGATGTTTGTCTTTAAGGTAGAAAGAAATAACATTATTGTACACTTCTGCTTGTACCTTACTGTATAGAGAATAGTGTGTTTAAAGATGTTCACTTTTTTGCATCACAGGAGAAGTGGTTTTGGCGAATGCGTGATGGTAAGCCTTTGCAAGGATACCCCATGCCCATCGGACACTTCTGGAAAGGCTTGCCCTCCTCCATTAATGCTGCCTACGAGAGATCTGATGGCAAATTTGTCTTCTTTAAAGGTAAAGCTTCTGTACTGTTTTTGTACTGTTTTATTCAGCTCAGTATGGTGGACTGTCTTTTTTAACTGTATGTAACCTTACTTCTCCTTATTCTGTAGGCGATAAGTATTGGGTATTTAGTGAAGCCACAATGGAGGCGGGGTATCCTAAAACCCTCAAAGAGCTAGGTAGCGGACTTCCAAATGACCGGATTGATGCTGCCCTCTACTACACCCCCACTGGAAACACATACTTTTTCAATAGAAACAAGTAAGTGGTTGCTTTTTCTGCCATTGGGGAAATGATATTGTGTCTAAAAATAAATCTCTTATAAATCTCTTATATAAAAAATAATGACGTTATAATGGTTACCCTTTTTTGTCTCCAAAATCCCCATCCATTCTTAATTCTCCTTTTTGGTTTTGTTCACAGATATTACCGTTTTAATGAGAACACTCAATCTGTGGACCAGGACTACCCCAAACCCATCAGTGTGTGGCAGGGAGTGCCTGACAACATTAAAGGAGCCTTCATGAGCAACGATAAAGGTACATGAGAGTGTAGGTGTTGGAGAGTTCAGTCAGACCGGATTCAGCCAGCTGTATGGTCTAAGGTTTATAGGAAGGATATGACATGGCTGGAGATCCTGATTCAGCAAAGTGGTTCCTGCTGCTTCAGTGTGGTGGAGGTGGGGGTGTAAGCTTGCTTTCCCAGCAAGAACGTTTTCAGGAACTCCAAACCTTCAGGCCTTTCTTCTGAAAATCAGGGCCAGTTGTGCCTTAGTCATAGTTATTGGAACCTCTGTAGATTATATACCAACAGCAGGTGCTACATGGATGGCGTTTTTTGAATGCTCATTAATTAAATGCACGTGTCAGTAAAAGGACCAGCTAATTCTAACTTAAGTTACATAGCACTTTTAACAGATTTAGAAATTCATGCCTGCAAACAAACAAAAAAAGCAGTGCACCCCTTTAGCAGCTGGTTCCACCTCTGGTCTTTTACTGGCTTACAAACCCAGACTCTTTTAAAGACATTATACACTATTGATGGTGAACGACCTAAATAACTCTACAATTATGCCCTGAGAAACACTGTCTTTTATCTGACTAACAATTCTCACACAAAGTCTAGCATAAAGTGGTGAACCACAACTCGTGGACAAAGAATAACTGTTGGTGGATGCTCCTTTTATACTCTTTTTTTAATAACCTCACCCATTAATGGTTAAGGTTCTAACTGTGGAGCATTTCAGAACAGTGATAGATCATTTTGTTTTCTGTATTATCAGATTTGAGTGTGATATTTACAGCATCAACATGTTAAAAGAGGCTTTAGTTTTGCCATTTTCTATTACCTGTATTATTTTGTTTAAAGGTGATCCTTAAAATCTGTTGGTAGTTCCCGCCCAAACATCTGATCAGCCGAGCCTTTGAGCCATAAGTAAAAAAAAAAAAAAAAAAAAAAAGAAGAAAGTGCATAAGATTAAATCTGTCATTCCTTCTCTGTAGCCTACACCAACTTCTACAAAGCCAACAAATACTGGAAGTTCAACAACCAGAAGATGAAAGTGGAAGCCTGGCTACCCCAAGTCTGTCCTGACTGACTGGATGGGCTGCGACCAGGAGGAGCCCACAACCAACGAGAGAGTGGACGAGGAAGTCATCGTCATTGAGGTGGACGAGGCAGAAGGTGGTATTGCTGGAGGGGCGGCCGCTATAGTGATCCCACTCTTCCTACTCGCTTGTGTGCTTGTCACTCTGGGAGCCGTGCTCTTCTTCCGGCACTACGGAACTCCACGACGTCTACTGTACTGCCAACGCTCCCTCCTGGACAAGGTGTAGAAATGAAGAGGAAACAGAAAGGAGAGGATGCAGGATGGATGTAAAATGGTGGTTAAAGCAGATGTCAGGGAGGTGATAGGGAATAACAGTAATGAAAAGCTTAGCTGGAAGATTCGCATTTGGGATTTGATGCAGCACCACAAATGAGAAAAGGTGAAAAAGTGAAGAAGGATGGAAAGGTGAATTGATATAGAAGGGAACAGTGCATTTCATTTTGGTAGTTACTCGCTCATCTCTGCTGATATGAATTGACCTGTGATGGAGAGAGAGACATAGAGAAGAAGAGGGAGCGATTTAAAAAAATATCATTAAAAAAAAATTCTACATAAAATGACAATTAAGCACTTTTTTTTATTAAACACCCCTCCCTCTTCCTCTCTTGAAGTCTTACTCTCCTAAATCAAACGACTCCAGCAACAGTGCTGTATGATTGTTTTTGTTTCTGCTTTTATAAATTTCCATTTCATCTCTGATTTTAGCTCTTCAATTCAGATCTGCGCTGCAAATGTCATTACTTTGTTCTCCCAGCCCCTCCCTTTTCCTTATTTACCTATCGCTAAGGCCTCATCTAGCAGCCATATTTTCAATAGACATGCATGCATTTGGTAAGAAAAACGACAATGACCCCCCCTGTGAGTGATGTGTGAAAATATGCAGTACATCTTAAATAATATAGACTGCTGAAAGTCCAGAGGTTAGAAAGGAAATGTGGCTCGACCCCAGAGGGGAAGGCCAGACTGTATTTACACCTAGAGAGAAGAGCTGTCTTTGCAGGTACATCTCCAGATAATAATTTTATAAATTGTTTTACCATCTATTGTTATTAATGTTATTAATGACTGAGGTTCTTATTATAACTATGGTTATTGTTATTGTTGTTCTCCATATTTAGTCCTTTTTATCTTGTGGTCATGGCGTCCTGCTGGACAGAGGCAGAATGTGACCAATATCAAAATAAGTCCCGAAATATTTTAAGATTCAAAACACCAGGTTGTTCCACTTGATCGAAACGAATTTGTGTAGGTGATTTACAATGGCACTGAAGAAACATATTGAGTAAAAGACAAACACCGATCCTGTTGACAGGCCAAAGTTAAAAATGGTGATATTTATGTGCATTGATAACAAAAATTGTGCCTTATTGTATTTGGATGGTTCTTCTGAATGGTGCACAAAATGCTGAATGGAATAAACCTGACTATGAAAAAAAAAAAATGGTGCTACGTATTTTTTTTAATACAAACATCTGTTTTAAAAAATCTGACTAATGTAGTTTAAACAATGATAATAATAATGATATTTATAATAATTGTTATTATTCTTATTGTAAATGTATGGGAATGTGAGTCTTGCTTGTTTAATACTTTTTTTGTATTACGGAAATGAACAATGAAATAAAAGTATTTTGTTGAATGTTATTTTATCGTCTTTTCTGTTTGTCTACCATAAAAGAAAACAATTATCTACTGCTGGTGAAGGGAAGCAGAAATACAAAGAGGGGTTAAGTTTGTAAATTAGCTTTTAACTGTCCACCTGATTGCCTTAAAAGCACAAGCAAAGCACAAGACAGGTATAGATCCCATAGTTTAATAGTTGTAGCTTAAAAGCTGCCTTTGACAAAACCAAACAAAACAAGCTACAAAACTAGAGACATTCCTATTACTGAAAATCAAATAATGAATTAAGAATCAATACTTGTAGTACAGCTATCACAATGTGATTTCAGTCTAATAATGTAAAAGATAAAGATAGGACTTCAACAATGGGGACAGACAAACACACATTCACGTGTTATTTAATATCAATCTAATAGCATGTGATTAGACTGCGAAAAAAGCTAAAGCCCATCATTCTACACCAATGAGCACAGGAAGAATTTGGATGGGCCTGCTAAAATCTGGGACACAGTTCTATAAAGGCACAAAACAAAACAGAACTGTTTAGCCATATGGTTTAGCATTTGTCTGGTGCATAAGAGACGAGGCTCGGGGCCAGAATACTGTCCCAGATTCAAGCATGTAGGTGGGTCAATAACATTCAACCTTCTAAGATACAGTAAATATTCCTAAAGTTCTTTTCCATGACAAAAATCCCTGGATGATGTCAAACATATCTGTGCTGCTGTGCACATTAGATTATGTGTTTTTCTGCTGCAGGAATTTTGGAATCCTGACCATGTGATTGGCATCATGGATTCACAGTAAGTCAAGCCATTTAAGGAGGAATATTATGCCTTCTATGGTGAACTTAGCAATAAGTGGACCCTCCACACAATGATCCCAAGCACATAATCCTGTTGACCAAAGCTTGGTCAAGGGATCAGTTCTTGAATACCAGCAGTGGTTCTCTCAGTCTCAGAAGTTAAAAGTGTGAATACTGGGAATCGAAACTGATTGCGCATAAGCTAGAAATATATTCAGAGGTATTTTATTTCGTTAAGTTACATGAAGATACATATTTTAATCAGGTCTATAACATCATCATGATGCTTTAATTTATTCATTCATTCATTATCTCCCGCTTTATTCTCTATTAGGGTCGCGGTGGGGTTCCCCATGTCCATCTAGGGGAGAACATCTCGGGTGCTGGGCAGATAGACCCAGAACAGGGCGCCAATCCATCGCTGGGCACACACTCACTCACACAGACACACTCTATATGGGGCAATTTTGAGAATTCAATTGACTTGATCCATGTTTTTGGACTGTGGGAGGAAACCGGAGAACCCAGAGGAAACCCACACAGACACGGGGAGAACATGGAAGCTCCACCCAGATGGGGATTCGAACCGGGAATCCCTAGCGCTGAGAGGCGAACGTGCTGACCACTAAGCCACCGTGCCGCCACAGTAAGACATACAAAACAATTTTAGCATTTACATTTGGTCATTTAGACGCTTTTATCCAAAGTGACTCACAAAGTATCCCAACTGGATGGGATGTGGGCCACAGCCCATCTGTAGTAATGAGGGTTAAGGGTCTTGCTCAAGGGCCCATATTGGTAACTTTAGTGGACCTGGGATTTGAACCAACAACCTTCAGATGAATAGCCCAACACCCTAACCACTGAGATGCCATGCCCCAACATAACACTATTATGTTATCACACAAAACGGTTCAGGTAGCAAAGAAAAAGCAGTGTTTGCATGTTCTCCCGATTTCATACCGGGTTTTCTTCCACAGTTTAAAAACATGCTACTGGCAAGCATCCCCAGTAAGTGCATGAGTGAATGTGTTTGCGCCCTTTGATAGACAGAGTGTCAGAGTTGTTGCCCCATATTTCTCACTATAAGTTGGGAATGGACAGGATTCCAACAGCCCTCACAATCCTGATTAGTGAATTAGAAAATTGATGAATGAATCAATGTGCTGTATTATTAGACATTAACCTTACAGAAGACAACGCATATATTCTGAAAGGTATTTCTCAATTTGAGAAATCCCTAAATTAATCCAAATGCCTCAGCACGGTTAGCAGCCGATCAGATCCAGCCTATAAACATCACGGCTCACTCAGCATCTTCACTGAAGACATGATCAGTCATTTGTTTCCCGTTAATATAAACAGAATGTGTTTGCCTGTGATTTTGATTATAAGCTGAAGCGATGCGTTATCAGACACATCCTGCTTCCCAGTTCAGGGTTTCTAACACCAGAATGCTGATCTGCTTAAATCTGTGTGAACGTCATGTTTTTTTGATATGTTGCAGTACAGAGTATTATGAGGAGGAACCATCTGTGGTTGTCCAGGAATGGGGAGTGTTTAATGGTGTATAAAACTCTGCGTGTGTGTTTTTGGTTATCGGATTTGCTAAGCTAGACATGCAGCTACGCTCCACTGTCCTTTGAAAACAAAAGAGAATGTGCTCTAGGTTCCCCTGCCCCCAAGATTTATTTTTTTCAAACTGTTCTACCATTTCCTTTCTGGCCTTCACTCCTTTTCTCACCTTCTCGTACTCTCTCTCTCTTTCTCCCTCTCTCCCATTTCTCTTATTGCTGCAAAAAAAAGGTTCTCTTTTATGAGTCTCTTAACTGAAACCAGTCCTCCTCTCACCACAAATATCTCTCTATCTGTTTTTCCTCTCTTTCTCCTTCCTGTCCTTTTTTAAAGAAAACTCTCTCTCTCTCTCGCACACACATGCGCTTCTCTCACACACAACCATCTGCTCGATTGCTTTTTCCTTTCCTCACACTCTCTATGTAATGCAATCATGCAATCATAATGTCATACTACTTTTTAGCAATCATTGGTTACTCAACAGAAGCATTTACCTTTATTCTGCATCCTTTATACATTTGACACTAGCGTTTGACATTTGACTGGCAGACAGAGAGAGGACAAGCTTTAACCGTGATGCCATCATTGACACACTGGCACAGATGGAGGGCAGGATGCGGCCTAGACAGCTGTTTGCAGTTGAGTCGGGGTGTGTGCAGGGAGATAGTATAAGAGGTTGAAGAACATGGTTAGCTTTAGTCATTTTAATGACGTTTACTCACTGGTACATTGAGCCGCAGGAAGTCCTGGGTGGTTCTGTCTTCAGTTCATAGAACTCCAATTAGTGGGAGTAACAAAAAAAAGTTCTCCATGTGAAAGTTAACACATGGTGTACAAGGAACAAACATAATTAATTCAATGTATACAGTGAGTAATTAAAAATTTTATTCACTTATTTTACCAAGTTACAATTAGAATAGTTTTTGAGCAGAAATAAAGGCAAGTTTAAACATTCTCCTAATGTTGAAAGTGTGATAGAGATTTACTTCAGAACATCTGATGTGTAGTGTGACAGACCTATTCATCATTTGAATCACATTCATGGGATCTTCATGGGCCTTTCTTTGGGATCTTCTGATCTTGTGATATTGATGTGTGTGCTGTTGTGGGCATTTTACAGTTCATCAGTAAGGTGATGACATCAGCCGTGCCTGAGACACTACATCTTTTTATATCTTTTGAATCATCGCTCATTTTTCAAATCCCTTTACCAGAAGGTAGTATATTTACAGCTCCTTCCTGACTTCTGTTTTCTCTCTAAATTACTTAATATAAATGTAGTAAATGTACATTTAAGGTTAAGGACTTTGCACTAATTGTCATCAGTCCATTATCTCAACTATTAAGCCACCATGGTGAAAGTATAAAGTGAATTAGAATAAAGATTGCTGCTACATGACAGGTACGAGCTCAAATTGTTAATAAAGAGCTGAAGCATTTAAGTTGAATGGTTTTGGATACATTTAACATCTAAAATCACTCCAGGCAATGGTCTTTATTTTACCAGAATTAATATAAGGGGTCTCAACATACTTTAATTTATAAGGTTTAAATCAGGAATGATGAACATCTATGTACATTTATTCATTTGACACCCTGCACAAACGGTCACTCAGTCACAAAGCAGACAGACAAACATATACAAACACAGCTATTATTCAAATTTACCTGACTTACATGTGCTCATACTGTGGTAAGTTAAACAGGTTTTCAAATTGTTGTGGGGAGAACATGTTAACCACTCCAGACAGACCTGGATTGTCTGCCAAGGAATCAAAACTGGGACCTTCTAACTGTATTCTGTAAAGTTCAACTTTTAAAATTAGGCTTTTATTGTTTTGTTGACTGTCTGGGTTTTTATTATTCTTTAGCATAAGTCACCACCAAACAGTTGGAATAGAACCATTCACTCCTCATCACTCACTGTCAGCAGCCAACTGGCAGAGTTTGAAACATGGGTGTGTAGAACCTCATAAGTGTCCCAATAACTTGTGTTGATTGGCATACACACCTTCACACGAGGCAGAAAACACTTTGCTGAATCAGAATCTTTAGCCCAAACCAAGCCACCATGACCTCAGCTGAGTCATATCCTCTCTTTTTACTTGGCAAAAGGATATAGAGCGCGGGGGGGGGGGGTCCACAAACCAAGAGGTTAACAAAATAGCTAAAATGCCACATCAGAGCAACAGGCATCTCTCTCATGCTTACACTCACACAACGTTCTGCCCTGGACCTCCCTACCGTTCTACCCTCCTACTTTTTTTTTCTTTCGTCCCGTTTCCTGCCCTTTTCCCTCCTGCATGTGTATGGTAATGGACTAGTTCTCTTCCCTTTTATACCCCCGCCCACCCCAAAATCTCCTGCACAATAAGCAACATCTGGGTCTCATTGAAAACAGATCATAACAACAGGAGGGCAAATAAAGGGGGTGGAAGAGTGGAGGATTAGAAACTTAAGCTCAGGAAACACAGAAAGAAAAAAAAAATACAAATTAGAAACCAGAAATACAAATTCTGTTGGGATTTGGGTCAGGGTCACAGACCTGTGAAGTCAGTGCTCATTGTTGCATAAAAAGGTGATTAACACAACTACTTAAGGAAACAGATTTAAAGAAGTAAATACAACATCAAAAGTGCCATGACATTTGTTTATGTGAACATGCAACCTACACACAAAAACATCCTGGTGGCCTACACAGGACCTTTGAGGCAGTGAGGCAACAGAGCTACCTTTAGGTCACTATGCTCCATATTACAACTTACAAACACTGCATGTAATGTAAATAGAAACAAAAATATAAATGGTGAAAAAAAAATAGTATGAATAAAATTATTTATAAACATTTGCAGAAAAGGGGCACATTCAAATACTCCACCTCCTAACACCACCAGGTTGCACATGTGGTGATGTGTTGATACAAACACGTGGATGTTTGTATCAACACATGAGACAAGCAGTTAATTAGTAAAGTAAGTAAGTTTAACTAACATTTTACTACAAGCCAACCTTTGTAACATTTTTTTTAAAGAATCATTTAAAAACTAAGCAATCCAGTAATGCTGACACAATGTGGTGAAGCCCAGTCCTCAGTCCCCAGTCCAGTAAAACATACTAGAGATCTGAAAAAAAAGAGGGAAAACATTCCCCGATTCAGCAACTAAAGCTATAATTACAGAGAGAGGCTGCTGAAATCAGCAGGAGGATGGAAGAGATTTTGAGTGTGTGTGTTAGACAGAAGAGAACTAGACCAGACGAGCGCTGCCAAGACTGTATGTCTGAGAAGTTTACTCACAACAGACTCTGTGGAAACATTGTGCTATTCAGATATAACAGTCATATGTTCATAATGTATCTGGCTTCTTTTAAGGAGAATAAACACTAAAAATATTTTCTTTAAGAAAGTATATGTTTTATAATAATATAGAACATTGTTTTCGGAATTTAGGGATTTTAAACTGAGGACACTTGAATTAAGCCATAGCTCTGAGTTCAGTTCTGCAGAAGATAAAACTTCTGTCACCACAAAAATATCTTAATGACTTTTTCAGGCCCTGAAAACATTCCTGTCATTGAATAGCTCACATCAGCATTACCAGCAGCATATACCAAAGCACTTTGTTGAAAATCATAACCAACCATCTAAGAGTGCAACAAAACTAAAGCAATGTTCTCAGTTTGGCTCGATTATTTAGTACTTTGCAAAATCATGCATTTAAGACTAAACTAGTAATGTACACATACTGACTATTATTGTGATATATTACTGTAAATATATATTACAGTGGAGCCAGTTTACCTACCCTTTGCATTGTTTCAATACTTTTCTAAGCTGTTGGGTTAAATTTGGACGTTTGGTGTAGGAAATCGCTATTCAGCAGACCTACTAACAACTTCTCTGATATGTGAATATAGCACAACCCTTTTATTATGTAAATAATATGATCCTGGGTTTGAGCCCCACATTGGATACTGATATAACATCAGTACTTTTATTAAGAAGTTGGACTATTTATGAAAATTTGTGCCTCTATTATCTGAAAGGTTTTCATAAAGTCTGTCTCATGCCACAAAAACAGCATACAAGATCTGAAAAAGCGTGAATAGTGGAGCTCTGCAAGTCACTATGGTTCATGCATACTAAAAACAAGTGGATCACAACATTAAAAAAAACACCTGCATTTTTAAGTGCACAGTTACTTATTGGACCAGAAGCATGAAGACATGAGAAATAGTTTAGTGGCCTACCCTGAAACCTTATACCTGTGGATACAGTGGATTGGTAACAGTGGGGCTTACCTAAGCACTGTGGCTGACCAAGTTCATCTCCTCACACAGCAGCTGTTTATTCTGTGGCAGATACATTCAGCAGGACAATGAACCATGTCACAAAGGCTTGGGCAGATATGGGTTCCATTAAGGACAGCACATTTCTCTTTCCTCCCTGGCCTTTATAGTCTCAGGATCTTAATCCTAGGGATCCTAATCCTCCAGGATGAACAGCCTGTTTAAAACATGTCAGCACCTGTATCAAATTTGCATGATGATTTCAGTGTGTAGTGAAATGTGATATTACAAACCGGTGTTGATCTAAAAGTTGATGTAGTTCCACTGTGATAGCCTCTGAATCTTGAATACTAGACTTTTATCTTTTCTGCAATTGACAGATACGTTACAAAACTTGAAAGTAGAAGGGTGTGCACATAATTTAGGTGCTTTTCACATTCCCAGTAAATCAGTGACACTTTAATGTGTATTTCATCACGTGGATGGTATTATGGTGGATGAGAGCATTACTACAAAACACAAACTAAATAATTGCAGCACTTTTGGAACACTAATTCAACCAGCTGACAATGTTGCTCAAGAAAGCAGCATAATTCTTGGCTAGGTCAGCATTTCAGCCCCCTCCCTCTGCTGAGACGTTCGCTCCTTTGTCCAAGCGAAGAAAAGGCAAAAGGCTAAAATGGCGGCTTTTATGGGACGTGCTGCAGGATGGAGAAACACTGCAGCCTGTTGGATAACATGTTAACTTCAGGCTTAATATTCAAAGAATAAAACGCTTCTGTCTATGCAAAGTCAAGGCATTTAAAAAAAAAAAAAAGAGAGTCCTGGATTCATTTCGATCATTTTGAGTCTGTTTATTTTTGTTTTTTTAATAACATGTTTCCTTTCGGTTTAAGCATTGATGACTTTATCCGTTCCTTCATTCTTTCCTGCTCCTCCAATTTTGTTCTCCAGCTTTCTATGCCCTGATCCATCTCTGCACTCAGATTCACAGCTCTTCTCTGTAAAGAGACAAGACAAGACAGTAAGAAATAAAAGAGAAAAAAAAAAAAAGATGAAGTTTCAGCATCCTGCTCTTACTACAGATTAATCACAACCCTGCAACTTATAAATCTGTCTGTGGCTGCAAATTCAATTTTATTGACGTAAGCATTTAGATAAATAGACAAACAAGTTCCACAGATTGTGTCAGGTACTTGATGTCACTGTAGGGAAATTAATATTATCAGTCAATGAATTGTTAAATTCTTAAATTAAAAGGTAAATTTGGGCATTAACAAGCTTACTGCAAATTCTTCCCTCTGTTTCTGTCTTCTAACTTGTCCTTTTAAGGTCGGTGCAGGTCGTCCATCTGTGGAGAGAAACAAACCCAAGTGATCTGATTTATTCATCCATTCATCTTCCGCTTTATCCTCTGTTAGGGTCGCGGCGGGGTTGGGGGCCAATCCATCGCTGGGCACACTCACTCACACAGACACACTCTATATGGGGCAATTTGGAGAACTCAGTTGACTTGATCCATGTTTTTGGACTGTGGGAGGAAACCGGAGAACCCGGAGGAAACCCACGCGGACACGGGGAGAACATGGAAACTCCACCCAGATGGGGATTCGAACCGGGAATCCCAAGCGCTGAGAGGAGAACATGCCAACCACTAAGCTGCCTGATCTGATTTATACGAACTTCATTTGAGCATCAGGTTTTAGCCTTCAGGGAATTAACTTTGGAGAGCTGAACATATTTACTGTAAACTTTAACTGCATCTGTGTTTAAAATAAGACATACAACTGTTTCAAACCTGCATAGGACCAGTCAGGCAAATCTGTGAGGGGTCCATACTCAGATCCAGTCCATGCCAAACTGTTCCTACAGAGACATGTTAACAAAACCTGAGTAACTCAAAAGACTCAACAACTAAAAATGCAACATACTGTGAACAGGTTTTTACTTTAAACAACTAACATGCTGTTTGTGTTACACAATCACAGACTTAAAATCTACTATTATTCTGCAAACTGTGATAAAAAAAAAAAAAAAAAAAACATTTCAGCAACAATATGTCCAGTGAAAGTGCAAATTTTAACATAACAGTGTCTCTGAACGTTGATTATTATAAAGAATTATTTTGATATTTGATAACGAGCTTGTCAACCTAGAACATTAAAAATGCAGATCATATTAACATATACAGTGTTTGCCGTAATCATCATTACGAATTCGGGCAAAGTCGGATGGAGGAGGTGTTAATAATGACGAAATCGGTGATACTACATACTCGAGTCTCCATTTCTTTCCTGCATACATCGAGCACGTCGATGAAAAGGGCCGCACTGTCTGCTTTAAACCTGTAAGCACAACAGTGGACTTTTATTATCAGAGTAATAAGGCAGGAGAGCAACAGTGGTCCATAAGTCGTAACATCAACAGAAGAAACATGTTTGAGTCTCTGTCATGATGAAAGAAGCAGAGGTGATCAAGTCAATTGAGTTCTCCAATTTGCCCCATATAGAGTGTGTCTGTGTGAGTGAGTGTGTGCCCAGCGATGGATTGGCGCCCTGTCCTGGGTGTTCTCACCTGGATCTCCCCCGCGACCCTAATATAGGATAAAGCGGAAGATAATGGATGGATGGGTACTATTGGGGTTCTGACCATTAGAACAGAGTAAAGGGGAGGTACAGTAAGTACAGTAAGTACTGTAGTCCACAAACAGATGAACTACAATGTCCATCTTTACAGTAAGTGGAACTTACATGAACAACAAGAGGAGCAAGGGGGCGTGTACAAACTTTTGACTTTTACTGTATGTCCTACATCACTGCATTCATTTAAATCGTATAATTAATCATCTCGGTTGCTGAGGAACTGGCGATTAAAACGCAGCGCGAGAACAACTGACACCCAAACTGATAATAATGTCATTATAATTACTTTACTAGGGATTCCCGGTTCGAATCCCCATCTGGGTGGAGTTTCCATGTTATCCCCGTGTCCGCGTGGGTTTCCTCCGGGTTCTCCGGTTTCCTCCCACAGTCCAAAAACATGGATCAAGTCAATTGAATTCTCCAAATTGCCCCATGTAGAGTGTTTCTGTGTGAGTGAGTGTGTGTCAAGTGCTGGATTGCCCCCCTGTCCTGGGTCTATCTGCCCAGCGCCCGAGACGTTCTCCCCTGGATGGGCATGGGGAACCCCACCGCGACCCTAACAGAGGATAAAGCGGAAGATAATGAATGAATAAATCAGATCAGTTTGGTTTGTTTCTCTCCACAGATGGACGACCTGCACCGACCTTAAAAGGACAAGTTAGAAGACAGAAACAGAGGGAAGAATTTGCAGTAAGCTTGTTGATGCCCAAATTTACCTTTTAATTTAAGAATTTAACAATTCATTGACTGATAATATTAATTTCCCTACACAACCCTACAGCAAGTACCTGACACAATCTGTGGAACTTGTTTGTCTATTTATCTAAATGCTTACGTCAATAAAATAGAATTTGCAGCCACAGACAGATAAATATTCAGTGGACGACACGGTGGCTTAGTGGTTTAGCATGTTCTCCTCTCAGCGCTAGGGATTCCCGGTTCGAATCCCCATCTGGGTGGAGTTTCCATGTTCTCCCCGTGTCCGCGTGGGTTTCCTCCGGGTTCTCCGGTTTCCTCCCACAGTCCAAAAACATGGATCAAGTCAATTGAGTTCTCCAAATTGCCCCATATAGAGAGTGTCTGTGTGAGTGAGTGTGTGCCCAGTGATGGATTGGCGTCCTGTCCTGGGTGTATCAGCCCAGCGCCCGAGACGTTCTCCCCTGGATGGGCATGGGGAACCCCACCACGACCCTAATAGAGGATAAAGCGGAAGATAATGAATGAATGAATGAATATTCAGTGGACGTCACGGTGGCTTAGTGGTTTAACACGTTCTCCTCTCAACACAAGGGATTCTCAGTTCGAATCCCCATCTGGGTGGAGTTTCCATGTTCTCCCCGTGTCCGCGTGGGTTTCCTCCGGGTTCTCCGGTTTCCTCCCACAGTCCAAAAACATGGATCAAGTCAATTGAATTCTCCAAATTGCCCCATATAGAGTGTGTCTGTGTGAGTGAGTGTGTGCCCTGCGATGGATTGGCGCCCTGTCCTGGGTCTATCTGCCCAGCGCCTGAAACGTTCTCCCCTGGATGGGCATGGGGAACCCAACCGCGACCCTAATAGAGGATAAAGCGGGAGATAATGAATGAATGAATGAATAATTACTTTAGTCCGTATTTATGAAAACGCGTTAATGTGATTAAAATGCCGCTAATTAAATAACCCCAAAATAACGTCAGTCTCACCTAAACCGCACAACATCTTGAAGGGCGCCGCCATTTCGGATACAGATAAACTACAAATACGGCAAGTAAGAAAGGACAAAGTCAATTCCTGTGAAGGGGAAGCCGCGCCTTTGATCTCTGAAGGACCCCTGAAATCATGCGTCATTCTGTAGTCCGCATTATTATGTCCATATTTGGCATTCCGGCTCTCATCGCGACGTCCGATGACAGAAATGAATCGTATTTTAAAAATGTTGCCTTTTGTCACGTTCTGTAATTAATTAATACTCATCTTCAGAACCGGAGACGTTTATAAATTGCGAGGCTGTTAAATAATCTAAAAGCCTTTTATCAACTCAATCACTGCTTTGAGGCTTAAGAGGAAAATGCTTTATTAATTTTTTTATGGTCAAAATGCATTTTCCTTAATAACACATTTTAACCACGTGCTGTGATCATATTTAAATTTAGTAGAATAAAATTAATTTACAGGTTTATATTTATATAAGGTTGTACCATTAGAGGGCGCCGCATTACGTCCTTATTTTTGTTAAATATCAGACAAGATGCCTTTCAATGTCCATTTAACAACCAATATATTTATTTTCTTATTCATTTGACTTAAAATAATACAATATTAAGATTTTTTTTAATTCATGCAAAGATGTTGAAAGTTCTATGAGTATATAGTCACCACCATACACAGCATTCTTACTGTATATCAAGCCCTGCTTGCCTGTGTATGTGTATGTGTGTGTGTGTGTGTGTGTGGACATAAAAACAACACACAGAATGTACCAATGATGCTTTATAATGTGTTTGATTTTCGACATATAATAAGTGACTTATTCTGTGTTCATTCATTTTTTGTCTTAAATTAATAAAATTATTTTAAATTATTTTTTGAAAATAAATAAAATTTATTTGATTGTTGCTGCTGCAGTTCTGGTTTGCTCCGTTTGAAGAGGAAAACGAAGACAAATTTCAGCATTAAACGTTTGTGCCTCAAAGATCTTCACTTATTTTAATTCTGTTAGTTTTCTCTAAACACAGGGGTGAGACATAAACATCTTTACAGTCTTTTGCCAACTTCTGCGCTCTTATGCTCTATGGAACAGAGAACAGAGAAATAATGCACAGTAACTGAATATTTATTCATTCATTATCTCCCCCTTTATCCTCTATTAGGGTCGCGGTGGGGTTCCCCATGCCCATCCAGGGGAGAACGTTTCGGGCGCTGGGCAGATGCACCCAGGACAGGGCGCACACTCACTCACACAGACACACTCTATATGGGGCAATTTGGAGAACTCAATTGACTTGATCCATGTTTTTGGACTGTGGGAGGCAACCGGAGAAACCGGAGGAAACCCACGCGGACACGGGGAGAACATGGAAACTCCACCCAAATGGGGATTCGAACCGGGAATCCCTAGTGCTGAGAGGAGAACGTGCTAAACCACTAAGCCACCGTGTCGCCCACTGAATATTCATTCATTCATTAATTATCACCCGCTTTATCCTCTATTAGGGTCGCGGTGGGGTTCCCCATGCCCATCCAGGGAAGAACGTCTCGGGCGCTGGGCAGATACACCCAGGACAGGGCGCCAATCCATCGCTGGGCACACGGTCACTCACTCACACAGACACACTCTATATGGGGCAATTTGGAGAACTCAATTGACTTGATCCATGTTTTTGGACTGTGGGAGGAAACCGGAGAACCCGGAGGACACCCACGCGGACACGGGGAGAACATGGAAACTCCACCCAGATGGGGATTCGAACCGGGAATCCCTAGTATATATATATAAATAAAAATAATAATAAAAAAAAGTCTGTAATGGATGTTTCAGACAGACAGTCAGACAGATAACGAGTGTGTGCGCGTGTGTGAGTTCTTCAACAGGTCTCCACTCGCTGATAGCACAGATCACACACACACACACACACACACACACACACACACACACACACACACACACACTAACTAGTCCTAGCCGCAGGATAAACTCAGTGGAGGACAGAAGGGGCTTCAGGGAAAGGAATTCTTTAAACACCGCAGTAGTTGCTGTTTGAGAAAATGAATAAAAGTAGCGGCGCGACAACCAGTTAACTGCCATCGGAATTTATGCCACCGGTAACTATGGAGCACAGAGTGGCATTTTAGAAAACACACACACACGCGCACGCACACACACTCAGTTACATTGTTACGAGCTCGCAAAAGCACACACACACACGCAACCACACCACGACGTTCCGGAGAGCTCAGCGGTATCCCTCCGCACATTCCACAGACTAAAGGCACGATTAACTAGGCCCTTAGGCTCTATATAACGAGGGGAAGTCTGACGAACGCAGAGTGATCGCGTTTAATAAGAACAAGTCGCAAAAACACGCATCTCGATTTGTGAAAAAAAAACACACACACACACATTAAAAAAAGTACCACTGCATGACGTTTAGGACTGACTTCTTTTTGACCGCGAATCACCAATTTTATTGCCTTTTGTCTCTTGCCACAGGCTGTTGTTGGAATGTGTGGGTTTGTGGGGTGGATTTGTCGTTTTCTTTGTTCAGATAATCAGAAAATTATACAAGTTGAGATTTTTTTATTACCCAATTTCAAATACATGTATAATGTGCATGGTGGATACTTTCGATAATAAAGCTTTATAATAAAAAAAAAATATATAGGAAAATTCTAGGAAGCCGATGGAAAGCATGTTTATATTTTTATATTCAGTACTTTAGTAACTTTGCTGTACTAAATACATTGTTGACAGATGTATTGGGGCACCGGTGACACCCTATTCTAAGTTAGTCCCCCTTTTGCTTGTGTGTGGAAATTAATTTGGAACATTTGTCAGATATCGCACTGATATCGTACAAAAAAGGACTTGGCCGGTAATAAATCCCCCAAAAGTTCTTTAGATGTTTCAAATAGGTTGCTTTTAGTGACCCGTGCAGGTTATTCCACCCCCAGCCCATCCGACTATATCTTTATGGACCTTGCACTGTGCTTTGGGGAACAGTCATGCTGCCGCAGATAAGGGCCTTTCCCCTGCTGTTCCCACAAAGTTTGTTGTCCAAAGTGCATGGTTAGGTTCTTGACTTCATACATTTGGACTGAATTAGACCCCCCTGAGTCCAGGTGTCCACATAACGCAGCCGGAAAGTTTAAGTTTCCATAAAAAAAAATCATCTAAAATCACTTTGCTTCGAGTGGAAAGACGCGACGCGTTCCAGCAGGGGGCGCAACTCAGACCACATCAATCTGAAAAGTTTGGACGTGTGACGAAATTGCGGGATGCTTATCCATCCGCGCTGCTGCTGCCCAGAAGAAAGATGTTCCGGTCTGAAAAAAACGCTACAGAGGAAGAAAGAAGGGGGAGGTAGAGGAAAAAAAACTGCAGCAAAGAAAGAAACACAAGCTTTTATCGGCGTTGTTTCGTTTTCGGATTTTCTTTCCCCCGTACAGATGTTCTGCGTTTGCTGAAAGCTCTGGATGAGTTCGGGACGCCGCTGCAGTTCATTCAGCCTCCCTCTCTTTTTTCCCTGCGGATTCGGGGTTTCCTCCGTTTTCTCTTGGATTTCACCTTTAATTCTCTTTCTGGACGCGCAACCGCAAAGCCAGCGAGCGCCTGCGGACGGCCGGACCCGCTCTCACGGAGCCTCGCAACATGCGTTCGTTGTATTCATTCATTGAAGAAGCCGGAGTTCCATCTCTGTGAAAATCCGAGGAGAAGAAGGTTCTACCTTCATGAGTGAAGAGAAGCAAGCCGAGGCAAGAAGAGTCTCAGAGCTGCCGCCCCCCAAAGCATTCCACACCAAACACGGTCCCTGTTCAACCACATCGGTGTAAAAATTCACTTTTAAGACTTTTTTTTCCCCCCCCCGGAGAGCCTTTGAAATCTGCGAGAAGACAACGGTGAGCCGCCGCGTTCGGACCGCATCGTCCGGCCACCAGCTTCACACAAAGAAGGGACTCAGAGACGTGTTGGACCGCTGGGACGCTGGGACTCGATTTGGAACCCTACGTTTGGACTTGAATGAAGGTCCGAGGAGAGGTGAAGATCATTAGGGGCACCACCAAATGGATGGACATGGATCCCTTCAGACACACGCAACCGTGAGAGTGTGGATGTGGAAACCTTCAGGTCCCATCAGACGAGATGTAGCAGAGATGCCATAACTTTTATTTTATCTGAGATATTTATTATTTGAAGCCTTATTTTTTTTTTTTTTTTTGAAAACGCAAACTGTTTTAAACTTTCTCTTTGTGTTTTCAACTGCTGTAGATCAGAACAGACTCAATCCGTGTTTTGTACATACACTGTATTTATGGTACTGTATTTAAACTTTAGCTTTTGATATTATTTGTTTTCCCCCTGTTCGCTGTCTGATCGATAAACTAAGCCATGGAGCGAATTGGCACCAAACTGAAGCAGAAGTTACGGCTGGCCGACTCGGGCAGCGTCAAGTTTAGTAAGAAAAAGAACGAACTGTCTAACGCCAATAACAACAGTAACAGCAGCACCAGTGTCAGTACTGAAACCACAGTGGTGACCCATCCAAACCCAGCAACGCAGCCGGTGGCCGTGAGTACGGTGCAGTTTGGCACCACCTGCCCACCGTCAGGGGAGTCTTGCATATCATCAACGACCAGGCCAACAAAGGTGGTCAACTCTCAGAGGGTGTCGTCTTGTGTCACGTCCGCCGCCTCAGCATCGGTGCCTGAGGAATCTGGGACTTCAATCGAACACCATCCGGTGACACTTGCCCCTTTACGAAGACGCTCGTCCCAGCAGCGTGTTTCGTGTTACCTGCCTGAGACAGTTGAAGGTGACCCACAAGGTGCGTACAGCCCAAACTCCCAGGCCGCCCTGAACCAGCGACGCTATTCACTTGAGCTGCAGCATCTGGTGAGAAGACAGCAGCTTCTCGCTCAGCCTCCTCCACCTCCGTATCCAACTCACAGCCAAGTCGCCCGTTCTGGCTCTGCAGAACCGGGCTTTCTGCCTGAACCAGAGCGTCACAAGCGCTTCTCTCTGCAGGAGGCACTGTTCTACAAGCGCTGGAGCTCTGGAGGAGAGCCATGGGACAGTGTCAGACCAGCTTCACTTTCACACCCCCCACAAAGGAACCATGATGGACCTGGGGCCACCTGCCTCTTTGCACCTGGGCCGACACTGAGCCCCTACTCCTCTTTCAGCCTTCAGGAGTCAGTGTTGGCAAGTCCAAGATTGAGCATTGCCAGTAGTAGCGCTAGTGGTGGTGGTGGCTGCGGTGGGGGAGGAACAAGCGGGAGTCCTGTTGAAAGTCAGTGCAGCAGCAATCGCACCAGTGGCATAAGCCTTGGCTACGACACCCGCCACACACCTGGCCAGGTTCAGCCATTGCACTTCTCCTCCACACAGCTTGGCGGTGGCACCATTGGGCCTGTTTATTCAACATCTGGTGTTGCCCCAATCGAAGTGTGGAGGGACTACTTGGAAAGGGCATCAGGGATCGGAGGAGGCTTTCAGGACAGCCGCCACTCGTACCCACCGGCGGGCAGCGCCCCAGAGTGGCTGAGCAATGTAGACCAACGGGCACCCCGTTCCGAGGGCACAGGTCAGCGGATGCGACACTCTGACCTGCCAGGCACCCAATACCAACAGGAGCTGACTCGTCTACTGTTAAGAGACATGACGTTGGACAAAGAGGAGATGCTTGGAGGACTAGCCTTGAAGGAACCATCTGGATCCACCTCTGCATCACCTTCATTAAACACAGCCGTTTCCATGAAGCCTTTAGATGAGCATTCACTGAAGGAGCCCCCATCTTTCTTGGATCGGCAAGAATTTTTTGGTGAGGAAGTATTCTCTCTTGCAACTTTTTAGTCTTTTAGTCTGAGTTCTGAGGCGCAACCTGCAGGAAGCAGGACTCGAGAGGATGAAAATCATAGTCAGACTTGCACCGACTTGTACAGTGACTGAGAACAGAAAAATTACTGCCGGTGTCAAGGCAAGCCTAACCACAGAACTGAGTCAAGCCAACAAAGATCACAGTTTTGAACAGAGCAGAAAAGAGCAAACATACATTATGGCTGTGCCCTCCACCCAGACCTCTAACCAGACTTCATACCTCACTTATATGCCCATGAGCAAATATACCGCTCCCCTGCCCAAAGCTACATTCAGGCACTTTTGAATAGACGACACATAGTCAAAAATATCTCCTCCGACCACATATAATGACTATGCGTGGCTCTAAATTACAGACTGCATGCTCATTGGGTCATAGAAGAAAGCCAGAGGAAGCACAGTGAATTGGTGTGTGTGTGTGTGTGTGTGTGTGTGTGCGCACGCCAGAGTTTCATGTAATAGCATGCACAGGCATGTGTTTCTTCAGGTCAGGTATTTGAGTCCTAAGGGAAGGCTCTCTTATACTATACAAACTAGGTTGGGTGTGTGTGTGTGTGTGTGTGTGTGTGTGTGTATTCCTCAAAACAATCTCCCTTATCATTCTCAAACAACCTTTATGAAGTGTAAAAATGTGTTTGGCTTCATAATTTATGTCGCTGATAGCTTTCTAAAACATATAAAACCGATGTTTGTTTGTTGGTTACTTAACGGAAAAGCTGTGTCGTTCACATCGGTCCTATTTTGCCAGGGTGTGTTTGAACACTAAACAAACATGCAGGTCATTACTCAGCCCAAAGAATGCATGACTCGCATGCCACAGAAATGCATTCGAATCCAGGACGGATTTGTGTTGTTATATGAGTAGGCCATTGTTTGGTGGAATCCCTAATGTTCCAATTTGGATAAGTGGATGAGCATGCCTGTGTGCAGTGTAACTTTGAAGTACTTCTTTGTTTTTTTTTTTTTTTTTTTTTTTTTTTTTTTTGATCCATCTCCAAAACTCTGCCCATGTGAATGTGTTCTAACAACGTTCCCCTGTGCACTGTGTTATAGGTACATGTGTGAAGTGTGGTAAAGGTGTGTATGGCGCGGATAATGCTTGCCAGGCTCAGGAGAGTCTCTATCATACTCGCTGTTTCACCTGTGTGTCATGCGGTGAGTCAGTCATTGCACCTCACAACCAAAGCACTGCCCATCACATCCCATTAAAGCAGCCGACATCAAAAATGACATAATATTGCATTTACACAAAGTCTCTCAGCCAACTCATCACTATAGTCTCCTCTTACTGTGATGCATGGCACAGGGGTGCAGAGATTATTGACTCACAGCAAGAATGTCCCGGGTTTAATTCCCAGTCAGGGCAAACAAAGGTCCACCCTGTGTCTGTGTGGATTTACACTAGGTACTCTGATTTCATCCTACGTTCCAAAGACAAGCCGTTAAAGTACACTTGGGATCCTCCTACGACACTTTTCTATCCATAACTGTCTGGAAATAGTCAGCGATTCTGTCTCCCAAATCGACTTAAAACCTAAATTTATTATTATTATTATTATTATTTTTTTTTATTATTATTATTATTGTGTCCAGGTCTCTTTCCAATTTAAATGGTCACCCATAATATATAATTTAAACTGGACATTTTCTTTATTAATTAAATAAAGAAAGACAGCCTTACTTCTCTTTACTTTGTAAAAATACTTTGTAATTTTCTTACAAACCTATAAAATATATATATATATATATATATATATATATATATATATATTTTTTTTTTTTTTTTTTTTTTTTTTTTTGTAGTTATGATGTTGCATTTATAGAATAGTTTGTTTTAACCATAAAACTCATAATAGGTTTGTAAAAAAAATGATTGGATTTGTCATGTTCCTTTACCATTAAAGCCGTTCGAGTACAAATAAGGAGTTTCATCAGACTGCAGTTCGGGGAAACAAACCTTTCCAACAGTACCAGTTAACAGTTTTGTCTCTCTTTCAGGTCGTACACTCAGAAACAAGGACTTCTACAATGTCAGTGGCTCAGTATACTGTAAGGAGGACTATATGGTGAGAGCTGTTTTTATAAAAATACAAATTACCCTTATTTAACTAGCTTCATGTCAGTGCTCCTTTGTCAGTGTTTGCCGCAACCCTGAGGCGACTCACTATCCTGCTTTTTTCTCTGTTCCTTTTTTTTCCCTCTCTGTTGACTCTCAGTTTTCAGGCTTCCAGGCAGGGGCAGAAAAATGCTGTGTGTGTGGCCACCTGATCCTGGAGCAGGTATGCAGTAATGTTGCTGACAGTATTGTATAAAGGAGTAGACTTCGTATTATATTTTCCGTATGCGTGTTTTATCATATATATATATATTTTTTTTTAGGAAATTACAATTTCATAGATGAAAATCTCATAGTTATTAAGTTAATTACATAGTTAGACACTATGCCAGTCACTGAAGCTATGCCAGATTATTTAAAGATGAAATGTCTTGTGTGTGTATAAGATTTTGCAGGCCCTCGGCAACTCGTATCACCCGGGCTGCTTCCGCTGCACTGTCTGTTCTAAGACTCTGGATGGCGTGCCTTTCACAGTGGACTACCTCAATAACGTCTACTGCGTTGCAGATTACAACAGGTGAATTCAGAATTAATGATGTTAATGTATAAGACCCCTAATTAAAATTTTGTAAGGAAATAAATTCACACAGGCTCAGCACTAGGGATTCCTGGTTCGAATCCCCATCTGGGTGGAGTTTCCATGTTCTCCTCGTGTCCGCGTGGGTTTCCTCCGGGTTCTTCGGTTTCCTCCCACAGTCCAAAAACATGGATCAAGTCAATTGAGTTGCCCCAAATTGCCCCATAGAGTGTGTTTGTGTGTGTGTGTGAGTGTTTGCCCAGTGATAGATTGGCGCCCTTTCCTGGGTGTATCTGCCCAGCGCCCGAAACATTCTCCCCTGGATGGGCATGGGGAACCCCCCCCCCTAATAGAGGATAAAGCTGAAGATAATGAATGAATGAATGAAATTCACATAGGTTTTCTAGGATAAAATCTAAAAAGCACCATTACTGACACCTAAGGGCATTTATATTACTATCATCAGTTCACCTAGCTTATACTTTGGACAGTGGAGGGAGAGCAGACACAGGGAGAACATGTTAAATCCCCACAGCAAGGCCGAGCCGCCACCATACAAAGTGATCCCACACTCCTTTGCTGTGAGGTTACAGTGCCACCCACTGTGCAACCCTAAATAAATGAATGTACAGTCCTTCTATAAGCTTTCCGTTAAGCCTAATCGTCTGTGTTCCAGGACTTTTGCTCCTAAATGTGCTGCCTGTTTACAACCCATTTTACCTGCTGAGGTGAGTGAGCTCTCGAAATCTTAATAAGACAGTTTTGTATCGTGTTTTTGTCTTACAAGTCTACATTTTCTTGCATATCCATAGTTTTTACTCTAAAGAGAATTTTTTTTGGGTGAATCGGGAGTGGAGGAGATTACACTAAGCTCTTTGTTTAATACGTTCTCACTGTATATTTTGTAACAGGGCAGCGAGGAGATTCTCAGGGTGGTATCCATGAATAAAGACTATCACTTTGAGTGCTATCACTGTGAGGTGAGTGGGATTCTGTGCTTTTACTACGCATCTTTGTTTCAGTGTTTATAAATACCGAGCACGAATTAAAGTAGATTTCGGCGGATTTCTGCAGCCAGTTTCACACAAATGTCAGGATATACCTGTAATTTATAAGAGATTAGGTTTAGTTGGAATGCAAGGCAGAGCCAAAGTGCTTGGTGGACCGGCGTGGCAATTTACTAGGCTAAGCCCAAGTATAATCCCAGTGTGATTACTGGGAGGGCTGTTGTGTGTACAGAGGTCTAAATCTTACCTCATAAGACGTGTTGACAACTTAAACAATTGCACCAAGCTTAATCTTTAAATGTTTGTGGGCTGAGTGAATTAAAAAAGAGACTTTGAAGTAAATTTCAAAGTCAGCACATGATCATTTCTTATCATTTAAATAAAGGACGGGTTCAAAACCTACTATGTGTAAACCAGTATAAACAGACTGCATGAGCTTGGACGACTTCCCTCGTCTGGTTTCTGCACCGTACACATTAATACAGAGGTGCTTCATCAATATTATAGTTTAACTAACCCTTATAAGCATCGTTCTTCTGGTTACTCGGGTTACGATCTACAGAGTTATTTGAGTTAACACTGATTGGATGTGAATCCAGTTCCAACTGACCGATTCCAGAACGGTGGCGTCAATCTGTAATTACTTGTTGGTCCTATAATTTTCCTAACCAACTGCACCGAGTCTGCATTAAAATTTAGGATTATCCCGAGCAGCTTGAAGCTTCTGGTCCCAACTCATGTTCTTTCAAGCGATTTGTTGCTTTAAAAGATTAGGTTTTTTTTTTTTAAAACTGCTTTTAGAAAACTCTGCACAGCATTTGAACAAAAACAGTTCAAAAGAACTCCTAATTCTTAAGTATTTAAAGGATTGGGCAGCAAATAATTACCAAGAATTTATGAAGTACACCTAAATACATTTAGTATTTATATACATATATAGCATACATACATATATAGAGCATAATCAGTCGAAAATTTGCACATAATATCTTCTTGCTCCATTCCCTCCACTTACCATACAGATGGACTTTGTAGTTTTACAATTACAGACTGTAGTCCATCTGTTTTCTTTGCTTTTGTTAGTCCCCTGTTGGTTCTGTGCTCTTTATTGATCAGGATCATCACAGAACAGGTATCATTTGGGTGGTGGATTGTTTATTGTCAGTTCTACATTTACATTTGGTCATTTAGCAGATGCTTTTATCCAAAGCGACTTACAAGGTGAGCACAGGGTTCATCACAACATCCCTGGAGCAATGATGGTTAAGGTCTTGCTCAAGGACCAACACTGGTAACTTCAGTGGACCTGGGATTTGAACCCCCAACCTTCAGATTGATAACCCAACACCCCAACCACTGAGCTACCGCGCTCCAGTTATAAAGTGATATCAGCTGCCGTGTTTTAGTGCGCTAATGAGAAGTTGGCTGAAGTGTTAGCAGATGGGTTTTTTTTTTGTCAGAGCTGAATGCAGTGTGGAGGTGAGGGTTTAATGATGAAGTTTTGAAGAAATTGCCGAAGATGCATCTTTTTAACAAATACCTGTTGTAAAAATAAAATAAAATAAAATAAAAAAGGTGGCTTAGTGTTTAGCACGTTCTCCTCTCAGCACTAGGGATTCCCAGTCCGAATCCCCATCTGGGTGGAGTTTCCATGTTCTCCCCGTGTCTGCGTGGGTTTCCTGCGGGTTCTCCGGTTTCCTCCCACAGTCCAAAAACATGGATCAAGTTAATTGAGTTCTCCAAATTGCCCCATGTAGAGTGTTTCTGTGTGAGTGAGTGTGAGCCCAGCGATAGGTTGGCGCCCTGTCCTGGGTGTAGCTTCCCAGGTTTATCTGTCACATGCGTAGATATACATGGTACAGCCAGCAGTGTATACGCTTGTGACACCTGACCCCTCCACAGAAAGTTAAATTTGTTAATTTGTTAAGGATAAGAAAAAATAGAATTGAATAAAGATAAAAAATAAAAAGAAAATTCATTCATTCATTATCTCCCGCTTTATCCTCTATTAGGGTCGCGGTGGGGTTCCCCATGCCCATCCAGGGGAGAACGTTTCGGGCGCTGGGCAGATACACCCAGGACAGGGCGCCAATCCATCGCTGGGCACACACTCACTCACATATACACACTCTATATGGGATGGGGCAATTTGGAGAACTCAATTAACTTGATCCATGTTTTTGGACTGTGGGAGGAAACCGGAGAACCCGGATGAAACCCACGCGGACACGGGGAGAACATGGAAACTCCACCCAGATGGGGATTCGAACCGGGAATCCCTAGCGCTGAGAGGAGAACGTGCTAAACCACTAAGCCACCGTGCCGCCCCTAAAAAAGACAATAAAAAGAAAATTTATCTATGTATTCCAATACATTCTTTATTGATCAGGATCATCACAGAACGGGTATCATTTGGGTGGTGGATTGTTTAGTCAGTTCTACGTTTACGTTTGGTCATTTAGCATTTAGTGGGCGTGGTAGCTCAGTGGTTGGGGTGTTGGGCTATCAATCTGAAGGTTGGGGGTTCAAATCCCACTGAAGTTACCAATGTGGCTCCTTGAGCAAGACCCTTAACCCTCATTGCTCCAGGGATGCTGTGATGAACCCTGTCCTCACTTTGTAAGTCGCTTTGGATAAAAGCGTCCAATAAATGACCAAATGTAAAAGTAGAACTGACAATAAACAATCCACCACCCAAATGATACCTGATCTGTGATGATCCTGATCAATAAAGAGCACAGAACCAACAGGGGACTAACAAAAGCAAAGAAAACAGATGGACTACAGTCTGTAATTGTAAAACTACAAAGTCCATCTGTATGGTAAGTGGAGGGAAATGGAGCAAGAAGATGTTATGTGCAAACTTTCGAACTTTTTTAAGTCGCTTTGGATAAAAGTGTCCAATAAATGACCCAATGTGATGTAAATGTAGGAGACACTTTTATCAGAAGCGACGCACAAGGTGAGCACAGGGTTCATCACAGCATCCCCGGAGCAATGAGGGTTAAGGGCCTCATGTATGTATTGTATGTATTGGAAGTTCTAATGCGACATGTGTGGTTCTAAACTGTTCTAAACTGTTCTAAACACGTTGCACAGTTTAAAGTGTCTTACTGTGAATGAACGGCGTGCCTGTGCTCTCCCTCCCGCAGGAGTGCGGCCAGCAGCTCTCAGATCAGCCCGGCGCGCAGTGCTTCCCCCTGGACGCGCACCTCCTCTGCCACGCCTGCCACATGAGCAGAGTGTGCGCTCCTCACAGCCTCCCCCAGCACAACTCACACTGAACCGGGGAGACGAGCGTCGCTGTCGCTGTCGCTGTGTGCCGGTCCGGAGCTCTTTTCTCGCCCCTTCCTCCCTTAACGTCCCGCACACGAACTCCAGTCCAGTGTCAACAAAAAAACACTCGAGGTCCTACATTTCAAGCGTGCAGTGTCGTGGACTTGCGTCTCCCCCTAGCGGCCAGTAAGAGCACGACAGTATCCTGCTGACTAAAACATTGTTTGTGTACAAGTATTTTTATTTTATTTTTTTCTATTTGGATAATTACTGTTTATCGATATTACTAAGTTATTAGTGACCAACGCAGTGACCTACTGTTTATTATATCTGCTGTAGAAAACAAGGGATTTTACTTAACTTTTTTTTTTTTGTTTTTGTTTTTTTTTGTTAAATATATTTAATATCACTAGCAAAGATTTTGCACTTAAAAGAACGTTTACCTTTGTAAGAGATTTTTTAAGAAAGTATTTCTGTAAAAGAGTTAAAACATTCCTGTATCTGTCTGTATTAATAAACTCCTTTCTATCTACATGTGAGGGGCTCGGTGATTCCTGTTTTACAATACGCATCTCCACATCCCTAAATAAAACAATGGCTTAGTGTTTGGCATGTTCTCCTCTCAGGGGATTCCCGGTTCGAGTCCCCAATCTGGGTGGAGTTTCCATGTTCTCCCCGTGTCCGCGTGGGTTTCCTCCCACAGTCCAAAAGCATGGATTCAAGGTGAATTGAATGCTCCAAATTGCCCCATATACTGTGTCTGAGGGAGTGTGTGCCCAGCGATGGATTGGCGCCCTGTCCTGGGTCTATCTGCCCAGCGACCGAAACTTTTCTCCCTGGATGGGCATGGGAACCATTTTTGATTTTTTTTTTTTAGGATAAAGCGGAAGATAATGGATGGATGGATAAATAAAACAAGAATTTGTGGTCTTACTTGTTTGGAATTTAACGATAACAAAGCAGATTACATAATATTTTTGTTTACACTGAAAAGAAAGTAAAACAATGGCATCGTGTGACTTGAGGCTATGTACAAGTCTTCCTCGTGCCACTCTTCACCTGAATCACCCCTCTGCCTGCCCGGGCAGTCGAACATGTAACAGTGCAGCTTCACATTACTGAAGAACCCTAACCTCCATGGTATGAATGGTCACATGGGACAGCTGATATGATGTGCAAGAAACCAAAACATTTTTTTTTTCTCCCCAAATGTTAGGGTTGAACCACAATCCATCTTTGTGCATAAAATCTTCAATGTCATGTAGACAATCATGAGCCGCTCGTCTGTTAATTGTAAAAGGGTTCACTTTTGTCATTGTACCAGCTTTTCAGCAGGCACCGCAGACATCATTAAAAATGTGTATTTACGAGAGAACCAGTTGTTCAGTGAAAAACTTAAATCCTTTATTGATACGTTCATCAGAATGATTTAAGAGAATTAACAAACGTTTATATTCTGATTCACAAAATGACAATTTCTCTGGCTTAAATGTCTTTAAATAAGTTTTAAACAAATTGAGGTGGATTCAGTCAAGCCAACAGGCCTTTTCTAAACTCTGGCAATGAAGCTAAAATTATATATTAATCCAGAACAACTGAACATTGACAACGCTTCATAAATTACTGACATCAGTCTAACAAATTGTGGTCTCTAGTTTTTATCCTATAGTGTAAGTATGAGAAAATAGAATATAGCCATCAGGTACAGAAAAGGAACAGTGATCACCTCCTCATCTGAGAAACACCAGCTCAGTGCTGAGAGCCCCAGAGGAGGTGGAGGGAGGGAGGGAGGAGTACTGCACACCTCCTCTATTCCCATCAGCATAACACTGTGAGCTCAGAAACACCGATAATAACGAGAGGCTTATGATGCTTCACATGGGCAGCAGCTGGGTTAACATGCCTCTGAGGAGGAACATACAAACTTCACCTATTTAAGTGTTCTGTATTAGAAGTTGAGGGTTAATGAACAAATTAATTAAAACATTAGTTTTTTTCCGAAGTGCCTGTAGAATCAGTGCCTGTAGGTGCACACCAGAGCACCGGTGTCATTTCCCGTCAGGTGCAAATCCAAGAATATTTCAGAGGTCATTTCTTTTAGTTGTTTTTTATTCTTTTGTACATTCTGCATACTCAGGAAAAAAAAAATAATCAAAAAGCAAATATGAATCCTTTCTTCTCTTTTTCAACTAAAACAAAAAAAGTTAAAACATTAAAAGGTGTGGTGTTCCTCTCGCAACTAGAACGGTAAGCTCTCCCTTTTCTGAATCACAGAATACAACACTAATGAACCGAGAGGACTACAGACTGACGGTCAGACGGAGGGAGGAGACGCCGGGGTTGAGGCAGCACTAGGAGAGAGAGAGAGAGAGAGCGGACGAGACGCGGCAACCGAACGTCCGTTTGTCTTCGTTACAGCACCTTTCTGAAGTCGAAACGACGCGCACGCATGTGACAGCAGTAGTCCGCTGCTCAGTGGAACGAGATCTGGAAGGGTTCAAATGGTGGCTGCGGCCCAAACGCGCGGCAGGACTGAGCGAGCTCGAGCGCCCAAATTCTATGCTTTTGGGGGGGGGGGGGGAGGGAGTTAATGTTCCAAATAACAAAAGTATCAATAAGGAAGCTGAATCTCCAGCTTGTGTAATTACACCCATTGGATAATTATAAATAAAATAAGCATGGATTAAAATGAATGGGAATCCAAAACAAAAAAACAAAAAAAAAAAAACAAACAAAAAAAAAAAGAGGTCGATCCTGCTTCATGAAGAACGGGAAGAAATCGAGCTCCTGCACCTTCAAACCAGCTGGAGAGTCCAAGATACACTGGGAACTTTGGGAGGGGTGGTGTGTGGAGGGGTGTCTCTTAAATTAAAAAAAGAAGCCCCTGAAATAAGGGGGGTGGGGGGGGGGGGTACAGCAGAAATGACCGCATGTGTGACACTACTATATGAAATGATTAAGATTTTAAGGGCTGGAACTTCTGATTAAACTTTGGGCCCCGGTGGACCTTCTGGCCCTCCCACATTCCCCCGAATCACACGCGCACATTAACATTTACACTCACACTCTCTCACACACACACACACACGCTCAGCGCCGTCTGTCCCTGGAGGGGTTGCTGTGGCTTCGCGAGCGTCTGCTGCCTCCGACGGGTTTGGCGTCTCGGCCCCGGTTGCCCTCTCTCCTCCTCTCGGGCTCCTTCTCCCGGGCCCGGTCACGCTCCCGCTCTCTCTCTTTGTCCTTGTCCGCTTCGGCCGGCCGGCCAGAGCCTCCGCCAGTCGCTGCCGCGTTCCCCCCCTCTCGCTCACGGCCCCGAACCCGCTCCTTCCTCTCCTCCTCACGCTTCTTGTCCTCCTCCTCCTCCAGCTCTTTTCTCCTCTTCTCGCGCTCCTTCATCCTCTCCGCACGCTCCAGGCATCTCTGAGTTGCCTGTAATAAGAGTTTATTCATTCATTATCTTCCACTTTATTAGGGTTATTTATTAGACCCACTATTAGGGTCGCGGTGGGGTTCCCCCCCATGCCCATCCAGGGGAGAACGTCTCGGGCGCTGGGCAGATACACCCAGGACAGGGCGCCAATCCATCGCTGGGCACACACTCACTCACACAGACACACTCTATATGGGGCAATTTGGAGAACTCAATTGACTTGATCCATGTTTTTGGACTGTGGGAGGAAACCGGAGAACACGGAGGAAACCCACACGGACACGGGGAGAACATGGAAACTCCACCCAGATGAGGATTCGAACCGGGAATCCCTAGCGCTGAGAGGCGAACATGCTAAACCACTAAGCCACCATGCCGCACGATTGGAAGAATATAACTATACACATTCATTCATTCACTCACACAGACACACTCTATATGGGGCAATTTGGAGAATTCAATTGACTTGATCCATGTTTTTGGACTGTGGGAGGAAACCGGAGAACCCGGAGGAAACCCACGCAGACACGGGGAGAACATGGAAACTCCACCCAGATGGGGATTTGAACCGGGAATCCCTAGTGGTGTGAGGTGAACGTGCTGACCACTAAGCCACCGTGCCGCCCTAAGAGAGTTTAAACACAGAAATTTAAAAGATCATTTAAAAAAAATAAAATATCTGGATTATTTTTCTAGTGCTCATCATCCACAGAAAAAACGTCCCTGGTCCCTAGAAAGCCGTCTGTGTGGAGTTTACATATTTTTCCAGTGGCCACAGTCCAACAAACATGACTGAATTAACTGGCAAGCGTGTGAATGTGTGTATAAATGACTCTGTCCCACACTAAACGGATGTATTCAGTGTGTTCCTCTTGTTTTGATGAAATGAAGTATAAGCAGGTTCTGTAAGTCAGAACAGGAATCGAAACTATCATCAAATCACAAAACGGTAATAAAACGGGTATCTGACCTGTTCCTCAGTGTGTGGCAACCAGTATATACACGGAGCTGCTTTGGTTTTGCGGAATAGATCATCCAGCAGTTTGGCAGGAGGTTCCTCTGGTTTTTCTACGCGGGAAAACAAACAGACATTGATGATAACACGTAAAACACACGCAGAATTAAACCGGTTAGAAGAATTTTGCGATTTAAGTTGCCTTAACCCACGGTGGCTTAGTGTTTAGCATGTTCTCCTCTCAGCACTAGGGATTCCCGGTTCGAATCCCCATCTGAGTGGAGCTTCCATGTTCTCCCCGTGTCCGCGTGGGTTTCCTCCGGGTTCTCCGGTTTCCTCCCACAGTCCAAAAACATGGATCAAGTCAATTGAATTCTCCAAATTGCCCCATATAGAGTGTGTCTGTGTGAGTGAGTGAGTGTGTGCCCAGCGAGGGATTGGCGCCCTGTCCTGGGTCTATCTGCCCAGCGCCCGAGACATTCTCCCCTGGATGGGCATGGGGAACCCCACCGTGACCCTAATAGAGGATGAAGCGGGAGATAATGAATGAAAAGGGAAAAAAAGTTGCCTTGACCCTTATTGGCCATGGGGCGTTGCATCATCTCGCTTTGTGCTCCGACCCCAACCTTCAAACTGGAATACTAGTCAGTCACTTTGGATAACTAATTAAAATATTCATTCATTCATTATCTCCCGCTTTATCCTCTTTTAGGGTCGCGGTGGGGTTCCCCATGCCCATCCAGGGGAGAACGTCTCGGGCGCTGGGCAGATAGACCCAGGACAGGGCGCCAATCCATCGCTGGGCACACACTCAAACACACTCTATATGGGGCAATTTTGAGAACTCAATTAACTTGATCCATGTTTTTGGACTGTGGGAGGAAACCCACGCAGACACGGGGAGAACATGGAAACTCCACCCAGATGGGGATTCGAACCGGGAATCCCTAGTGCTGAGAGGAGAACGTGCTGACCACTAAGCCACCATGCCGCCTAATTAAAATATTGAACTAAACTATAAAAATTGGAGCGAGTTTATCATTAACAAGCCGTCTAAAAACATCCTGAATTATATATATATATATATATATATATATATATATATATATATATATATATATATATATATATATATATATATATATATATATTTTTAAATGCAATAACAATAACAAGGAAACAAACTTCACACCTTTTTTCTCAGTCTTCCTCTCTTTGCTCTTCCCTCGCTCCTTACGTTTCCGGTCCCGTGATCGTGATCTCTTCGCGGCATCCCGTTCATCTCTGAAGTCCCGCACTTTGTCTCGGTCCCACTCTCTCTCTGACCGCGTCCTCTCTCTGCGCTCCATCTCCCGCTCCCGCTCGGCCCACTGGTCCCGGACCGTTGGTGCTGTTCCATCCCGCTCTCTCTCCCGCTCGCGTTCTCTCTCCTTTGTTGGGGGCAGGAGAGGCGGTGGAGGGGCAGCGGGACGGCTGGGAGCTGCTGCCAACCTGGGGTCTTCAGTCAGCAACCCCTTGTGGAAGTTTAGCTGGAGAAAAGCACAAGACAGAGCATTAAACTCGGGTTCTCACAATATAACGATTAAACGCTGATAGATGAAATATGATTTTAATATCAGGTCATAAAGCTTAATGAATGGCAATTGACAATTAAGAAAAGTAAAATGAATCAGTGCCACCAGAGGGAATGGAGTATGTACTACTGTTCATATAACAAGCCCACATGTAATGTTTTTGTGCACTGTACCTCATCTTGTTCACAGAAGTCTACACGGAGCACTTTGGGATTACTGGAGGGCCATTTCACACCATGCAAAGCTTCACGTGTTGCAACTGCCTCCTCTGTACTGGAGTACTGAAGCGGGAAGATACGATTTAGTGCATTACAATAGTATAAAATAATAAAATAAATAAAACTACACAGGTTTATTATACTAAATAAAATATATTATAATAAATATATAGGACAATTCTGTTTTGAATCAATGAACACTTACAGTAACATAGCAGTGGGATTTAATCTTGTCAATCCAGAAACCTTCTTCCACCACTGTACCAGTCCGATTCAGCAGCTCCTTCAACTGACTTAAAGTGAAGGGACGAACCTACACACACACACACACACACACACACACACAAAATATACATATGGTCCTGAAACAAGTGCATGTGAGTAAAACTTGAACAACGTGCAAAAGAAGAAACAGAAACTCATTCATTATCTCCCGCTTTATCCTCTATTAGGGTCGCGGTGGGGTTCCCCATGCCCATCCAGGGGAGAATGTCTCAGGCGCTGGGCAGATAGACCCAGGACAGGGCGCCAATCCATCGCTGGGCACACACTCACTCACACAGACACTCTATATGGGGCAATTTGGAGAACTCAATTGACTTGATCCATGTTTTTGGACTGTGGGAGGAAACCGGAGAACCCGGAGGAAACCCACGCGGACACGGGGAGAACATGGAAACTCCACCCAGATGGGGATTCGAACCGGGAATCCCTAGTGCTGAGAGGAGAACCTGCTAACCACTAAGCCACTGTGCCGCCCACTATTTAGAATATAAAATTTAATTTTTATTTATTTATTACCATTTAATTTATTAAGTAATTTATTTATTACCAAGATTTATATATCTTTAAATGGTAGCTCAGGGGTTTGGGATATTAATCTCAAAGTTGTGGGTTCGAATCCCTGTTCCACTAAAGTTGCCATGTGGGTCCCTTGAGCAAGGCACTTAACCCCCATTGCTCAGGGAGGCTGTATCATGGCTGCCCCTGTGTTCTGACACAAACCAACAAGTTGTGATACTTGAGCCACTTTGGAGAAGCGTCTACGAAACAATTTAACTGTGAATGTAAACATGGCGCATTTCAGCGACGTATCCTGCTGTACTCTTACGTCTGACCTAATCGCACATGGGTTACCAAAGGTGTAAGAAGCACCTTCCCTGAAGCAGAAAAAGCCGCTTAAAAAAAAAGGATCTAAAGATTAGTCGGTCAGTTTGTGCCGAGAACTTTCACCAACCTTGCGCAGCACCTTGTGTTAAAATGTTAAGTCAGACACTTAATCCAATCTAAGCATTTTAAGTAAGTCACATTGAGTGCAAGTGTCTGGTAAACACGTAACGTAAATAAATCCAATTTAGTTAACTGCTTTTGTGAGTAAGGTCAGGCAGAAAAAGCTTTGCTGACCGTTCAGTTTAAATTAGGGGTGTCTTCAACCAAGGATTTTCATAGTCGAATCTGATTCGTCATTTTCCCTATAGTCGACTGATAGTCGAATCAGTTAAAATTTCACCACAAGATGGGGCTATAAGCGTGGTTTTTAAAAAAGTTTTTTTTAATATTTTACTTGCTTTATTAATGTGTAGCCTATTGTTAAAGCGCACACATCATTTAAAAAAATATATTAACAGAAATTATGATTTTATTTGACAAAAGGCTATATATATAACGAAAACAAAGACATTTCATGTAAAAACTAATGCTTAGCAGCAGCCATGGGCACCCCCATGTGGTCAAAATGGTACATTCGACTATGAGGTTCATAGTCGACTACGGTTCTCCGAATCGAATCGTCGAATCAGCGAATATTGCAGCTCACCCCTAGATAAAATCATCACACATTCTTACCAGATTACAGATGTGGATAATGTTGGATGTCTTGCCACGTGGAGGAGACAGCTGGCGACCTGTGCGCACAGGGTCATCGATGGTGATCGACACCGCCACCTTTTGCTGACTGATGGAGCGGCGCACTACAGAATCACTGGGGGTCACTGGGGAACAGGGTTTAGATTTGAGTTTCGTGAATCGACTGCAAGCTAAAAATAAATCTGGAGCACCGATCTGACAAATCCGGGTACAACGCACACCAAAATAGTCACCTTTCTTAGCATCGACTGCCTGTGTTTCCATGGCAACCTCTGAGGAGCTTTCCCTACACAGCTTTTTAACAGCCTTTTCCTTCTCCAACTCTTCCATAGGCTCTTCTTCCTCCTCTTCATCTTCCTCCTTTTCTTTCTGTCCATTTTCCTGTCCTTCTGATGGAACAACCTGAGTGCAGAGCAAAAATTCACAAACGGAACACACGGCGGCCGAATCAGCTGCATCGTCTGGCGCCGCGTGCGCAGCATCCTGATGAGTTGTCTTCAGCAGGCTGACAGTGTACCTGTGTTACAGTGCGTCTGATCTGAAGTCCCTGGTCCTCATCTCGCTCCACGTGCTGCCTGGCGTCCTCGTCCCCAGAGAAGCGCCCTTCATCTGGATGTAGGTCAACCACAGCCTCCTGCAGCGGCTTGAGGTCCGGAATGAGGGACTGCGTGCACAGACGACACCAAGTTTTACACATTCAAATATTAATACAGCAGAATTAAGTGTATAAATATACATAAAAAGTATGTATATCTGATTTGTAAGACGCTTTGGAGAACAGTGTCCACATCTCTTTTTATTTCATTAATATTGTTATTTCTGTAGGGCGGCACGGTGGCTTAGTGGTTAGCACGTTCGCCTCTCAGCGCTAGGGATTCCCGGATCGAATCCCCATCTGGGTGGAGTTTCCATGTTCTCCCCGTGTCCGCGTGGGTTTCCTCCGGGTTCTCCGGTTTCCTCCCACAGTCCAAAAACATGGATCAAGTTAATTGAGTTCTCTAAATTGCCCCATATAGAGTGTGTTTGAGTGTGTGAGTGTGTGCCCAGCGATGGATTGGCGCCCTGTCCTGGGTGTATATGCCCAGCGCCCGAGATGTTCTCCCCTGGATGGGCATGGGGAACCCCACCGTGACCCTAATAGAGGATGAAGCGGGAGATGAATGAATGAATGTTATTTCTGTATGCATCAGTTGCTTGTAAATAATAAGCACTCTATTCTTTTACTACTATTTTCGTAAATAAAATGTTTTTTCTTTGCAGAGAAATGCTGAGTAATATCATTTTCTCTATTTAAATCTTCGCTGTGCAATGTGTCCTTGTTTAATGGCTTAGAAAAAAAAAATAGACTGTAAGTATTAAAAAAAAATGTATATAAGCACTGGAGCACATTCATTATATTTTTTATTGATACCTTTAGTGATTCTGTAGTGATGCTAATAGATGGCTTCTTGGCAGTAACGGCAGTACTCGAGCCCCACCTCCTCTTCCTTCCAGCGCCACCACCGGACTCGGGTTCCACAGTCGCTCCCTCTGGCTTAGCAGCTTCACCGAAAAACAAATAAAAGAGTTAAAATTTAAGAAACCTGTTCACATGCTGACCGGTGGCTTTGAACGGAGGTGAAGATAGATTGAGCGATGGTGACGTGACTTACTTGTGAGTGAAATCTTGCGTGCAGCAACTGCTTTCGGAGTTGTACTCTGAAAAGTGATAGAGGACGAAAAACGATCCCCGAAAAAAATAAAATAAAATAAAAGACCCAATTGGGTGCAGGGAGGGACGGGACGAGACAAACACAAACAGCAGGATGGGAGGAACCGGGGGATGGGGGGGGGGAGTAATAGAAAAGAAAAAAGACAAAATCAGTGAATTGTCACAACAAAACGGAGTGATGTGGCAGAGACTCTGAATGCTTAGCCTCATAACCCGCATTACTCAAACAGCCGAAAGGGCATTTATAGCATTTAATATTATATTTAATAAAAACACAGGAGTTGTGCAGGTTATGAAGTGCATGCTGGAGCCATACTGTCTACTTCAAATGTATATAATATATAATTAATACTACACACCTCAACAACCCAACCTTAAGCTATAGAATATTTAAATAAAATCACCCCTTCATTTTAAATCAAAACCACAGTGATTAACGTTTACAAAAATAATTATCTTTAAAAACAAAAAAGGTATTTCCTGGTACCATTGACACCTGATTCCTCACTGGCTTGGCTATGGCCCAACGGCATGGCAGTGTGCACTGTTTCTAGGCAACAAAGGTCCAATCAGAGGAGGTTGAGCAGTGAGGACGAGAAATGGTGACAAACTGAGCGTGCTGATTGGCCGGCTGACGGGAACTGCTTTTCTGGATGACTTTAGGGAGTGATGGTTGGTTGTTTTTTTGCATTGCATAGTCTTTAGTGATGAAACGAGGATTCGTAGTTGCTGTATTATGGCTTCATGCAAAGTCTCTTAGTTGCAGCGTCCACAGCGAAGAGCTGTCTTTATTCAACACCCAGCATAAGGACAATCGGTGTCGAGTTACAGTCCGACCGTACAGCTTTGCTGAAGCGAGACATGTCCATAATCCACTCAGCAGACCGTGTTTCCCACAGAGGCATGTGACGGGACACTTTTTAGCCGGGTGCTGATTAAAGTCTTTATTTATCTTGCTTTAGGGAAACACTAATCCATTGTGAAGCGTCGTCAGAGGCCAGAAAGGACTGTCCATGTGCTTATAAAGCTTTGCTGTTATTCCTTGGTATCCACTGATGAAACATTAGTCTCTTGTTCTCCAAAAAGTGGTCAGGTTTCGCTCAAAAACAGAAACGCGATACCAAAAAGGAACCGGGTTATCAAACCGGTGAGAACGTAGAATCCTTGAAGCTGCTGAGTAGTGTCAATGTAGGTTCTTTATCTTTATACTGCAGTGACCGGGCACTCTGTGTTCATTCTGAATGTGTCGGTAGATCTCTCGATCCTTCCAAGTCCATATATATAAATATAAGGAGGCAGTTAGAGGAGCAGACACACAGGCAGCCATTGCTCTGAAACCACGGTCCATAGCTAGTTTCGCGTGGAAAAGTCCATATTGTCTCTGATCAGACCGAGTCTGCAGGTAAACCATGGAGGGTCTGAGGCTTTCTGGTGGCTGCCACACCTCAATCAACCCAAACAGCAGCTTAAGCTTCTCCCAAGCAGTCCAGTCAGAGGCCACATCAGTTTGCGCAGTGAACAGCGTGGCCAATCATCCACCAGGCTTCCATCGGGTGAAGGTTAAGTGTGCTGTGGCGACTCTGCCTGAGGGGCCTAGCTCATATCTCGGCTCATGATGGAGGTAGAGAAGACGGGGAAGTAATGCAGGTACCAGTATGCGCAATGGAAGAAGGAAGGGCACCTTCATAACAAAGCAATCAGTTGTTTTTGTTCTTTTACTTTTTAGTTAGTTTTCTTTATAGATTTTATTTAAAAAAAATAAAAAAAGCAACATTCATACCACCAGATCAAGACAGAGGAGAGAAAGAGAAAGAGGGTAAGACAAGTGAATGGCAAACAATCAAAAAACTGATGCTGGTGACAATAAAAGGAGCAAATGTAGAAAACAGGGAGAGGATGAAGTGTAAGAGAAAGAAAAAGGACAAAAAAAAAAAAAAAAAAAAAGTCTGACTATCCCTCTCATTCTACACAGTAAAGGTCCATTACACATAAGTCTGTCTCTCTCTCTCTACCTCGCCCCCAAAAAAGATGCTTACACAGCACGACAAACATCTTGCTAATGACTACATAAGTTAATTTCAAGCTGATTCTCTAATTATAATAAAACACCTACTCAAAATCATTAACCAGAATATTATTAACATTTCAGTGGTTTGATACAATCATCAGTTCATCCAGTAATCTTCAGAAAACCTTAAGAATCAAACACAATGACATTATACATGTTTAAAAAAAAACCTACAAAACTGTCAAGAAGACAACATTAATTCTTACCTAGAGGGCGAGATGGAATCACAAATTCTGCTGCTTAAAGTTTCCAACAAATGAAAGCATGTTACCCAATCACCCAGTGAGCAAAAGATCTACGAGCCAATTTTCTACAGGTTTAAATGAGAATGGTGAGCGATGACTTCTAATCGAGACACAAGTGTTATTAAATAATGATTTAAACTCTGTCCCTAACGCTAACAACAGGTAACAAAAGGGTGAGAGGAAAACAAGATGGAAGCTTGATCTGAGAGAAATTAAGAGAATTTATTTTTTCTGCAACTTTTTAGCTACCAAACTTCAGAATTATATTCATTCATCACGTTTCTAAATCATTTAAAAAAACAGGATCATTTGTTGGTAGAATTAGAAAGAGAAGCCAATCTGGACATACCTCAGATAATTTAGCCAAACCCAATGCCCCTGCTCGGAAGTGATTTGAAAGAGGGCATCATTACCTCGTCAGGACGGGACTCGCTAGCTTCCGGCGCCTCCTGTGAGGCGGGGTGAGCCAGAGCGGTTTCTGACTCTGGCTGGTCCTGTAGCTCCATAGAAACGGGGCCTGTGGGCTCAGCAACTGCTGCTGCGGCTTGCTTCACATCCCTAGTGAGACAGAGAAGAAGAAGGACAGAGAGAGAAAGATACAGAGAAACATGACATGATCACATTGCACGTTACGTCATCACCGAGGCCATCAAGAGGATGCGGGAGCAGACAGACAAAAATAAATTCACCTCGCAGAGTTCCCAGAAAACGCAACGTTACTCGAGTGTGAGAACAAACTCACCTTACAAATCAAGTGAGAAAGGTGAAAGGCAGGGGTAGGATAAGGAAGAGATTGGTAAGGTGACTGAAGGTAGTGATCTAGGGCACGATGACTATAAATAACTCAGCCCACTGACACCCAGGCATGCCAGGGTCAAAATCACAACATGCAGATGAGACTCGACATTATAACAGCTTCTTACAGCATCCATCATACTGTTAGTGTGATATATTTGCTAAATCTAAACTTAATGTCCAAAACTAAAGTAGAGACAGACCAACACATCACAGCATTCATTTCTATTAAAAACAGAAGGATCAATCAAACGCACGAACACCAAATCTTATTAAGCCAGATATGGGAACACACCTTTAGCACTTACAGCACATTTTTCTCACTCACAACCTGGTTTTAGGTTATTACAAATTCGAAATCCAATGTTTGAAGGTCCCACTTTTTAGAACCGTCAATCCAAGGTCTGAAGGTCCCACTTTTTAGAACCGTCAACCCAAGGTCTGAAGGTCCCACTTTTCAGAACCTTCAATCTGAGGTTGAAGGTTCGCCTTTTTAGCACCTTCAATCCAAGGTCTGAAGGTCCCACTTTTTAGAACCATCAATCCAAGGTCTGAAGGTCCCACTTTTAAGAACCATCAATCCAAGGTCTGATGGTCCCACTTTTAAGAACCATCAATCCAAGGTCTGATGCTCCCACTTTTAAGAACCATCAATCCAAGGTCTGAAGGTCCCACTTTTAAGAACCGTCAATCCAAGGTCTGAAGGTCCCACTTTTTAGAACCATCAATCCGAGGTCTGAAGGTCCCACTTTTTAGAACCTTCAATCCGAGGTCTGAAGGTCCCACTTTTTAGAACCAACAATCCAAGGTGTGATGGTCCCACTTTTTTTAGAACCATCAATCCAAGGTCTGAAGGTCCCACTTTTCAGAACCATCAACCCAAGATCTGAAGGTCCCACTTTTTAGAACCGTCAATCCAAGGTCTGAAGGTCCCACTTTTCAGAACCATCAATCCAAGGTCTGAAGGTCCCACTTTTTAGAACCATCAATCCAAGGTCTGAAGGTCCCACTTTTTAGAACCATAAGTGTAATTTCACAGCAGACAAATGATGTACTACCAGCATTAAAATAAAAAAAAATAAAATAAACACCCACGGCCGATTAAACCTGAAACCAACATTCTAAAATAAGCACAGCATGTTCGTCCACAAAGCCTCGAACATCAGGAGTGTCCGGATATTCCACACTCACCCAATCCAATTTTATGCACAATTTTGAACAATACCTTGCTTTTTTTTTTTTTTTTTTACTTAAGACTCGATAAAGAAATGCTTTTCTTCCCGAGCTGACACTGGATAGTGTGGCTTTTGAGATTAAGCTCGCGATGACACACAGACACACAGAGGAGCCACAAATGGCAACTGATCTCTAGTCCCTTGGGGGGGGGGGCAGTAGCAGCAGCGGCGGCCCCCTCTCTCCTCACATACATACAACCTCCTTAACAACCATGGATGAGGCGGTGTCAGGGGCACTGATTTACACACCAAATGCAAACCACGCAACAACGAAGCATCACTGGATCTGACCATTTTTTTAAAAAAATGGTCCGACCATGATTTGTTGCGGACAGGAGACACTGACCAAAAGGGAATCGCATGTACACACGGGGGCAAACTTTCTAACTAATAGGTAAGGGGGGGGGGGAATTGATTAATGGCTTTGCCCTGGCTGCAGCTTATTGTTGAAAGGAAACTGACGGCGGGTCCGTGAAATGATAACACAAAGCCTGGGAAGGCAGACGCGGCCGCATCGGTCTGTCGGCGCGCAACGCGATGATGCCGCAAACATTAAGCCGATTATGTTTGATTGGCGGATCAGTTGATCGGAGATGTCCACATAATGAGCCGGACAGGATCCGCTAATGGCGAGAGATCCCCCTTCCCCCCATCAGCGAGGCCATGCTCTCCCCTCTCTCTCTCTTCCCACCCCGCCGCCGAGCCTCCGCGGATGTTCAGCCCGCACACAAAGCGCTCACGACGCGGGGAGCCGGCCCTGAGCGCCGCGCCGCACCGCGCGTAAAAACAACGCCGCCGCGGCTCTCGGTGCGTCTCATTTATTCCCACGGAGCGGCGTGCGCCGTGCGGCGAGGCCATTTCAGCATTTCTACCCGCTCGGTTCGCGTTCTCTCCTGCCTTACCCGCCTTTATTGCCGTCGGACAGCATGTCGACGGCCTACGCCCCGGCTCTGTGTCTGCCTGCCGCGTTCGCGTACGCACGGATTCGAGGCGCGTTTTGTGCAATGCGTCGGTCTCGGCGCAGCGGCGCTCACTAAGCCGCCATGTTGAACGGAGCTGAGGGAGTGGGAGGAGTCAGGGGCAGGGGCGGGGCCTATCCGCAGCCGCGCCGAAGCCACGCACGCGGGGGCCCCGGGCCTGGCGCGCGAGGTGCCTGATCAAATATAGCGCATCCTGCCGGGGGAGGGGGTTTTTGTTTGGCGCACCGGTTCTATACGCACACAATTATCATTACATTAAATAATAATCATCATAATAATAAAAAAAATGAAACGCTCATTATTGGACTCGGGAACGATAAATTACTACAATTGAATTCATTAATTCATTCATTCATTATCACCCGCTTTATCCTCTATTAGGGTCGCGGGGGGGGGGGGGGGTTCCCCATTCCCATCCAGGGGAGAACGTTTCAGGCGCTGGGCTGATAGACCCAGGACAGGGCGCCAATCTATCGCTGGGCACACACTCACTCACACACACACTCCGTATGGGGCAATTTTTGAGAATTCAATTGACTTGATCCATGTTTTTGGACTGCGGGAGGAAACCGGAGAACCCGGAGGAAACCCACGCGGACACGGGGAGAACATGGAAATTCCACTCAGATGGGGATTCGAACCAGGAGTCCCTAGCGCTGAGAGGAGAACGTGCTAAACCAATAAGTCACCGTGCCACCCACTACAATTAAATTCACGCTCACACCGAGTTCAGTAAGAAATGAGCCAAAACTACATTTTTAAATACAACATCCATCCATCCATTATTTTCCGCTTTATCCTCTACTAGGGACGCCCACCCAGGGGAGAACGTTTCGGGCGCTGGGCAGATACCCAGGACAGGACACCAATCTATCACTGGGCTCACACTCACAAACACATGGGGCAAAAAAAAACATATGGGGCATTCATTCATTCATCATCTCCCACTTTATCCTCTATTAGGGTCGCGGTGGGGTTCCACATGCCCATCCAGGGGAGAACGTCTCGGGCGCTGGGCAGATAGACCCAGGACATAGGGCGCCAATTTATCGCTGGGCACACACTCACTCACACAGACACACTCTATTTGGGGCAATTTTTGAGAATTCAATTGATCTTGATCCATGTTTTTGGACTGTGGGAGGAAACCAGAGAAACCCACGCGGACACGGGGAGAACATGGAAACTCCACCCAGATTGGGATTCGAACCGGGAATCCCTAGTGCAAAGGGGCAAACGTGCTACCCACTAAGCCACCATGCCACCCTAAATACAACATTCATTCATTATCACCCACTTTATCCTCTATTAGGGTCACGGTGGGGTTCCCCATGCCCATCCAGGGGAGAACGTCTCGGGCGCTGGGCAGATACACCCAGGACAGGGCGCCAATCCATTGCTGGGCACACACTCACTCTCTATTTGGGGCAATTTTGAGAATTCAATTGACTTGATACATGTTTTTGGACTGTGGGAGGAAACCAGAGAACCCGGAGGAAACCCACGCGGACACGAGGAGAACATGGAAACTCCACCCAGATTGGGATTCGAACCGGGAATCCCTAGTGCAAAGAGGCAAACGTGCTACCCACTAAGCCACCCTAAATACAACTTAGTTAGTCAAAAAAAAAATTTTACCAGTCAAAGGACACGACCCCCTCTTGTGCTCCTACTCGTCCATTTCCTCCACTTACCATATAGATATTTTAGTGCAGCCGTGCTGCTCTAGTTTTATTTAAGTAGCAAAACTATTCAGTGTGAAATCGTCCCTCACCGACCCTCATAGTGTATACATCTTAGTTTTATTATTCCGTCATCTAGAACGCAAAGTAACAGGCGTGCAATATTTACTAAAAACAACTTACTTCGTACTTACAAATCCATCTTTGTGTGCACCTACATTATTAAATTCTTATGATGGTAACATCTCTTATGTTTTATTTGTATGCAACACTGTCTTAAGCTTAAACCTCAGTAGTTCTGGGTTATATTTGAGGAGTACATGACAAATAAGCAATTTCATAAAGACATACCATTATATTTTACCAAAATAACCCTAATAATCTTGACCAAACATTCTGAAGCTGACTGCATGCCTTGAAACACTGAAAGCTTTTTCAGCTTGTACCCCACAAAAAGCTGTATACAGCATAAAATGCCTTTTCTTTAAAAAAAAAAATAAATATGGTCAAAATGTCAACATCTGCAGCATGAAGCCAATTAGAGAAAATCCAGTAGGCAAATAAGCAACACAAACAATCCCTCAAATATCAGCACCGGTGAACACATACCTTCGTTATTGTTTTTCCCTTATTAACATGATTTGACACCCTTGTTTTAAGTTGTACAAACAAACTTGAGTTAAAGTCCTTGAATTAGAAAATGACTCGAATCCAGAATGCTCTGTTTAGTTATAACCAGCTGCTGTTTGAGTGAGTAAAAGACATGCCGAATACAAAGCAGGCTGTCTAGTGACGGCACAAACAAGGCCAAGAAATAATTTCATGCTCTTCTAACATGCTGAATAACATTACTACTCATGCATAATCATGTAATTAAGACTTTGTTAAAGGTTCACGAGCAAGTCGCTTTGGAAGACATGACAGAAAACAAAGCATTTTCCACATTAGTCACACTAAGTCCACAATTCATGATGGTAATCCACAACGTGCTGCAGAATTGGCGCTCCAAAGACTATAATGAAGCTTTCTCTTAAATGAATGCAGTGTTTATTTAAAGGTAAGCACACTAGATGCTTTCAGTCCAGACAGTTAGAAACATATTTGAGAGAAACTATCCACCTGGGAGCTACTTGGGTAACTACATACATTCAGAGAATTGCTTGCAACAGAAACGCTAAAGTGGTGGAAAACAGCCAACGGATCCGATCTGCTTTGGCTATCGTACTTATTTTATTCTCCTGTTTAGTTTCTTGATTGACAATTTATATGAATTATAGCTGTACTGGCTCAACTGAATATACACTATATGAACAAATGTTATTATTACATTTAGATGTTTTAATCAGTCCCATTGTCACATATTCATTATCACCCGCTTTATCCTCTATTAGGGTCGCGGTGGGGTTCCCCATCCCCATCCAGGGGAGAACGTTTCGGGCGCTGGGCAGATAGACCCAGGACAGGGCGCCAATCCATCGCTGGGCACACACTCACTCTCTATTTGGGGCAATTTGGAGAACTCAATTGACTTGATCCATGTTTTTGGACTGTGGGAGGAAACCGGAGAACCCGGAGGAAACCCACACGGACACGGGGAGAACATGGAAACTCCACCCAGATGGGGATTCGAACCGGGAATCCCTAGTGCTGAGAGGCGAACGTGCTAAACACCAAGCCACCCGTCGCCACATATATGAAATATAAATATAAAAAATATAAATTTTTTTTTTTTTTTTTTTCCTTAAACACACTCAAATCTTATATGTAGTTATATTGTTCCAATCGTGCGGCACGGTGGCTTGGTGGTCAGCACGTTCGCCTCTCAGCACTAGGGATTCCCGGTTCGAATCCCCATCTGGGTGGAGTTTCCATATTCTTCCCATGTCTGCGTGGGTTTCCTCCGGGTTCTCCGGTTTCCTCCCACAGTCCAAAAACATGGATCAAGTCAAGTGAATTCTCCAAATTGCCCCATATAGAGTGTGTGCGTGTGAGTGAGTGTGTGCCCAACGATGGATTGGCACCCTGTCTTGGGTGTATCTGCCCAGCGCCCGAAACGTTCTCCCCTGGATGGGCATGGGGAACCCCCCCACGACCCTAATAGAGGATAAAGCGGGAGATAATGAATGAATGAATGTTCCAATCGTCTGTATTTAAATCCAGTTCAATGCTACCAGGGAGGAGGTCGAGTATGTATGGATCTATATTGTAAGAAGATCTGACCAAATGAATCACTCGGTGTATAAACAAAACTATGTTTTTAACATTAAGATCTGTATAAATGTATCTTATAATAAATCATTAAATAAATTAAATTAAATAAATAAATAATGTAATAAATCTTGTATTATTATCTTGATAAACGTGGAGATGAATAAAAGCATATGATTGGTGTATTGCTGCTAACCTGGAGGCTTTTTTCTTCTCTGCTCCTGCGTTGTCGGATCGTTTGGCCTTCTTCTCATCAGCCTGATTTAAAAAGAAGCACAACAGAAACTTAGAAAAGAAAACTAACACGCAACATAAGAACACACAATTCTTTATGATGCGCATGGTTCACCACAAAAACAAAGCTCACGTTGTTAAACGGGTTCTGTTAGAGTTTCTTTGCACTTTGAGACCTCTTTATATTTTATACGCATATTTAAAAGCCTATGGAAATATTATGAGATAATGAAGCAGGCCAGAATTTGAATAATTTTCACATACAATCCACACTGTGGTCTTAAAAAAGAAAAAAAGAAAAAAACACAAAACAAATAAATATTTAACGTGAGATATTCAAATCAAGGGCAGCACTGTGGCTTAGTGGTTGGCATGTTCTCCTCTCAGCACTAGGGATTCCCAGTTCGAATCCCCATCTGGGTTTCCATGTTCTCCCCGTGTCCGCGTGGGTTTCCTCCGGGTTCTCCGGTTTCCTCCCACAGTCCAAAAACATGGATCAAGTCAATTGAGCTCTCCAAATTGCCCCATATAGAGTGTGTGTGTGTGTGAGTGAGTGTGTGCCCAGCGATAGATTGGCGCCCTGTGCTGGGTGTATCTGCCCAGCGCCCGAAACGTTCTCCCCTGGATGTGCATGGGGAACCCCCCCTCCCACGACCCTAATAGAGGATAAAGTGGAAGATAATGGATGAATGAATATTCAAATCATCGTTAAGGGTTAAAAAGAAAAAAAAAAACAAAGCAAACTTTTGCTTGAAAGCTGAACCATGCACCTCGTTTTGTTGTGCATCCCTCAGATCACATAAGAGTTGAACTCAGTTGCATTCAGAGAGACTCTAATGCATCATTATTAGCATGACAAATCCATCAGTGGAACACAACAACAACTACACAACCGAAAACAATGGAGATGATTAACACACACCTGCTTTCGAGTGGGTGGGCTGGGCTTGTCACGCGGCGAAGAGCCTGAAGAACTGGAGGATGACGAGGATGAGGATTCTGAATCAGAGTCAGAGGACGAAGAGTCGCTGGAGGAGGAAGAGGAGGAGGAGGATGAAGAGGATTGCTGCTTTGATGATCTTTCCTTTTTGGATTTCCCCTTCACTTTTTCAGCCTCCCGCTCGCCCACAGACGGAGGTGTGGGAGATCCCGAGAGGGACTTTTTAGCGTTACCCTCCACCTCAGGTGTTCGCTCGGAGGCCGTCTTCTCCACTTTCTCCTTCTTTTCTTTTGGGGTTTCAGATACCTGTGAGGATTTCAGCTTCTGGGTTTCCATCTCTTGCATTTCCTTCGCCTCCTCGCGGGGCTTTGAAGATGCCAGGTGCTCCGTTTCCAAGCCACCCGTTTCTTCTGCTGATTTAGATAAAGGAAGGGGTTCCAGCCTCTCGGTTTCCATCTCTCGAGGTTCCTGAACGGGTTCAGACACCTGGAAAGAGGTCACCTGCTCCATTCCTGCCATGTCAGATCTCGGAGGAGATGCCGCCTTCTGAGTTTCTGCCATCACTTCATCCACAGCTTTAGATGCCACACCGGCTTCCACTTCTGCGTGTTCTTCAGCTGCAGATGCTGGCAAGGAGGAGACCTTTTCAGGTTCCATGTCATCTTCAGCTCCAAATGGTGGCAAAGACGCCGCCTTGTTAGTAATCACTGCTTCGGATTTTGTCATCTTCTCTGCTTCTGGTTTTATTTCCGCTTCAGCTTCAGATGGAGTTGGAGCCACCTTCTCAGGTTCTGTTTCTATTTTTCTCTCTGCCTCATAGGGTGGTGATGCCACCCTCTCTGGCTCTGGTGCGGCTTCCTTTACAGCTTCGCATGGTGGTGCTGAAGTGACTTCATCAGGTTCTACTGGTGCCTCTTTTTTAGCTTCAGATGGTGATGGTGCTGCCACCTTCTCTGGTTCTGTTGGTGCTTCCTGTAAAGCTTCAGCTGGTGATGGTAACTGAGGTGGTGACCCTCTCATGTGTTCTGTCGCTGCTTCTTTTACAGCTTCAGCTGGTGGTGGTTCCGTTTCCATTTTCTCAGCTTCAGATCCCGATGGCGATGGTACCTTCTTCTCCGTTTTTGCTCCCAGTTCTTCCACAGGTTCATCTGCCTTCTCCAATTTTAATTGCTCTTCTTCTGGCTTTGGGGCTGGGGTTTCCTCGTCTACTTCAGATTGCTGGGGGGAGAAGAACTCCTTGGTTTGGGTGGGTTTAATTTCGCCCTCCTCTTTGTTCCTGACTGTGGACTTCTGAGAAGCCTCGGTCTCCATTTCGACCTCTGCCGGGGCATGTCGTGGCCCTGCCATTAGGACCGACACATGCTCGGGTTTCGAGGGGGTAATGAGGCATTCAGGTGGCGGGACCTCTGAGAACATGCGCTTTCGCTTAGCAACCGCTGGTGGAGATGAGATGGGTGAAGTGCGAGGGAAGCTGGTGGGACGCGAAGTGGGGGACGATACACGTTCACGTTTTAAAGAGAATTGTAAGCCCTTTCTGGTGTCCTCCGGTGATTTCTCTACGACTCGTTTCTCTTCTTGTTCGTTTTTGTCCTGTGGCAGACTTTCTTCCTGTCCATCCTCAGGCTCTTTCACCTTCACTGACCCCCGAGGGCTGCCCTCAGCAACGGAGAGCAAGGCAGGCACTGGATCGCACACTGCAGGTACATGCTCCTGGGGAGAATCTCGGGGAACAGAAGTCTCCTCAGGCTCACAGCTCGCATGGGCCTCGTCTGCTGCTTTAGGAAACACGAGAACACTGGGTGCAGCTTCAATCTGCTCTACATTTGCCGCCGCCGCGGCGTCTCCCTCTTCCTCCTCTTCTTTTTTGTGCCCAGCATCAAATGCCCCTTCAGACTCCATCTTGCGCACCAGCAGGCTAAGTGGACCAGGCCTACGCTTGGGCAGTGGCTCAGGGCTGCTAGATCTTGAACTGGAGCTGGACTCTGGTCTCTGTGGAGAAGAAGGGGACGACACGCTGTCTCTGGATGGGGCTTCAAGCTCATCCTGCTCAGGAGGGCTTTGTTTGGGAGTATCAGGCAAGGGGTACGACAGCTCCGGAGGCGGAGATGGAGGTGGAGTAGGCTGGCGGAGCTGCAACGGAGAATGGTGAGGTGGAATGTGCTGTGGAGGCTGAAGTTTGCGACGAGAGCGCGGCGCCGGAGGAGCCCTCACATTCTTCTTCCCGCGAGACGAGGGACCCCATTCGTCGTCCTCATCGCTATCGTCGTCGTCCTCGTCATCGTCGTCCTCGTCGCTGTCCTCTTGAGCTCGAGCGGACCGGCTACGCTGAGGCTTCGGATGGGCGGGCCCTGCTTCTACGGGCGCGGTACCTTCTCTTTCTTGTGGACGAGGAACAATCAAGGGCACGCCCTGGCGCTCTGGCTGACCAACAACGCGCACAGACAGGGATGCGACAGCACGAGGAGGTGAGGGTGTGGCAACCTCCTCCTGAGAGAATGAGGGGCGCCAGATCCTTGCAGCGCCGGCATCCGAGGGATCCTGCAACACCGAGGTTGTACTGGCATCCGACCTGTGTGTCCCCAGCACAGGATCTTGAGACAACCTTCCCAGCTGATCAGCTCCCCCATCCTCCTCTGCTCGAGACAAAGATGTCCGAGATGCTACTTTGTGATGCTGGGGAAGAAAAGCAGAACTGTCTGACAGGCAATCGTTTGGTTTTTAATCTACTGCAATAAAATAAGCTTAAAATAAAAGTGGCTGAAGGAGAACATGCACACATCACTGATATGAGACACACAGGTTAAGAACTGAACTCTGGTTATCGTTAAAACAACCTGAACTTAAAACAATTCACTACGCAGGAATAATCATTAGCAAATCCATAAAATACTAAAAAACAGCTTTTATCACAGCGCTGTACGCGAACTGAACACACAAACACGCACAACCCACAAACCAACCCCGCACTGATAACTGGACTCAGCACTAATCACTTTAATAGTGTCCTTATGTGCAATATAACTCAACTCATGTGCAATTCAATTCATTATGTGCAAGAACTCATGTGCAATATTAATGACAAAGACATTATGTGTACACATACATATACATGCATACATACATATATATGTGTGTGTGTGTATATATATATATATATATATATATATATATATATATATATATATATATATATATATATTCATTCATTATCTCCCGCTTTATCCTCTATTAGGGTCGCGGTGGGGTTCCCCATGCCCATCCAGGAGAGAACATCTCGGGCGCTGGGCAGATAGACCCAGGACAGGGCGCCAATCCATCGATGGGCACACACTCACTCACACACACACACACTCTATATGGGGCAATTTTGAGAATTCAATTCTCAATTTTGAGAATTTATTCTTTTGTTTACACTGTTGTTTGCACCAAAGATTGCTGCTCAAATTTCATGCAATGACAATAAAAATGTATCTATCTATCTATAGAGTTTAAGCTGAAATAAGCACAGAATGGACTCGAAAACGCATTTACTGACCTTGTCTGGCAAATAGGAACTACTGTCATTGGCATCATTGTGGTCGTCTTCCTCAGGGCCTGCGGGGCTGTTTGTATCTAGTCACATAAATCAAAACACAAAGGTATAAGTCTCACATGGGAACTGAACTCTCTACTGAGCTGCATTAGGATTTAAGTAAAACTCATGTTTATAGAATTAGTAATAAAATGATTCATAATTAGTTATGATATCTCCCGGGTTTCCTCAGATCACACCGTCAGTGTGAGAAGTTGCATTGAACTCACTTACACCCAGAAAGACTTCTGGTGCATCGGTATTAGCATGGCAAAGTCATCATCGGAAACCGACCCGGGACCAAAGTAAAAACAAAACCAATTTGGCAAAATGCACACACATCTGAGCTGCAGCGACTATGAGGACACAAATATCATTAATAAAAGCTCAAATGAGATTTAATTCTTGCCTCCTTAGCCACTTTTATACACTTCACATGACATCTGTGAACCTTAGAGACTACAAACGATCCACTGTACACGTACCAGTAACATTTTAAAGAAGTTGTGTTGTTTAAATCTCACTCACATCCTTACTCCAGACCTCATGCAGATAAACTCGGATGGCTTATTTTAGTTTACAGCAAATCATGCGAAGAAGGAAAAAAAAAAAATCGCATTTCTTTCCTAACTCAATGTATTTCATCTAATCTTTCTCACCGCTGAATTTACCCATTGTGGGAATTTTCATTAGCAAATTCGGGATATTTCTAGGCAGCATTAGCAGGTATATCAGCATTATAGCAACAAGTATGTTTTCCAGCTCCTCCGCAAAAAGCACGATCTACAGAGCAGTGATTTGCAACCCTCTTCTAAAAGGCTATTTAGATATAGCAGCTCTGAAGTCTGAACGGCTTAAATTAATTACTGTTGGAAAGTCTTGCATCTTTGGTACTTAGGAGTGTAATGAAGTGTAGATCTTCTTTACGCTAGTAATTTTATCTGCTCATGGGTCTTACCATCCGCCTCAGCCGCCTCTCTCGCCTCCCTTTCCATTCTCTGCCGAAGGAGTTCCTGTTGTTTGGCCAGGTATTGTTTAATAAAGCTGTTCTGGCTCATCTCCTCCCCAATCTAAAATGAAAAAAGGTTAAAAAAATGAGTATAACACACAAAGTCATTGATAAACATTAAAGTTCATAACTGAACGCTAACATCAATAAAGAAAATATTCAATAGTCAAAGGAGTTCACAAAAATCAGATCACTGTGCAGATGTTTTCATTCTAAGTGACTTATAAGGAATATACAGATTCTTTAATAATGCATTTAAAGGTGTGAAACCAATAAAGCTTTTAATCTAGAGACTGTCTCTACTAATGATGCTAACCCATTCTGAAATTCTAAAACCTTACTACATGTTCATCGCATAACCATGTGTTTGACGGACAGTTAAAGCTACATTTGCACATGTCTGTATAAAAACAGAAGGTACAATAGGTCTGGACAATGGAACGATTCAAACGTCCTGACACTACAATACACGTGACAATTAACTTTGTATTACGAGTCAGTTGAGGGTGTAAAAAATGCAAAACTAAAGGTGATAAAGACTAAAGGTGATAAAGCCATGTTTGGTCAGAAAGTTTGGTTGCCATGTCATGTGGAAATTTCATGAATGGCAAGCAGATTTGAATTACAATAAAAAATTTTAAAAAAACCCGTTACCCGTGATGGTTTGTTTTTTGGTTTGGAAACATGCGACATGCCGACACCAAGTCTTATTCAGGAATTAACAGATAATCTACATACATACTATATACATAATATACACTATATACATAATATACTATATACATATATACACTGCAAACAAAAATGCTGCTAAATCCATTTTTGTGTTAAACACAATTCAACATCTGCACCATGGACCCAAGATTAGCAAAAAGGAAGGCGTTTGGTATTCTGGATCAGTTGTTTTTGAACTGGTACTTTTAAACACATCTCATAGGCCGAACCATGGTGAGTCCCCCTCCAAACACTGTACTAAACCTTTCTTCTCTTTTGCGATTGACTCAAGTTTTTTGTTCGTTGCCTACTTTGGTTTTGGCACACCAACACATTAAATATAAAGAACCAATGTCTTGTTTGATCTCAAGGGTAATAAGAGAGAGCAGGATGATTTGATTGGCTACAATACAGCTATACCTACTGTACCCAACTAATCTAAGAGAGGCACTCGCTCCATCTTCAACAGATGTACATTTCATTTAATTACCTCTTTATTAATTTTCTGCATCTTCAGCTTCCTTCATTTCGACAGATTAAAACGGGGAGTACATGATTGCAATTCAATCTGGGATTTATTAAAGATTTCATGCACGCGGCTTTAATCACAGTCTTAAAAAAAACCTGTAATACAGACTGCACGGTCTGAAGATTATTAAAATATTATACTGTTATAAGGCTTATGACATGGACTGAGCTGAACATACAGACTGTAACAATTCATTTATTCAATAAGCTTTGGACACTGGAGTGTTCACGACACCTTAGTGTTATAATAGTGTTAACCAAAACTGTCCAGATACCTGCATTCTATAGACAGCATTCTTAAAACACTGATAAAGGTTTAGAGGATGAGAACACAAATTGGTAATCAACAGATGAGCTACATGCTCTCTGGCTTTACATCTGCAGGATGTAAAACGCTCTAATGTCCAGAATTTCAAACTATTATTGCTGTTATTGTTAAGATTAAGTTATTGTTAAGATATTGAATCAACTTGGGCTTACGGGATTAGAACTTTATATGATTACCAAACCAAATAACACACAACAAGTAACTGTTATATCTAATAACTGAACAAAGTGGCTCCACTGGGTTTAACTCCGTTAATGACCGCATGTTTATTTGTAACCACAAAAGCACTCAGCTTCAACCTAACTCGTGCGCATAGCACAAAAATTCACCGTTCAGAAAACTAAACACACAAAAGCTTTTCAAATCCAATCGAGACCGTGTTCTGACCTGTGAGTTGGGCTGCAGGCCCGCGTGAGAGGTGGAGCTCCGCTGTAGGTTCTCCAACATGAGTGCCTGCGAAGCAGAAGCGACCACAAAGAGAACATTTACTTAAAAAAAAAATCACACGACGTGCTTCATCCCCGAATCACTCACAACGGCCGATAATGCGATTTAGGTGAATAGCGTGAGCCGTGTTTCCATCAGAGCACACTGCGAGTGTGAGAAGGCGAGTTGAACTCATTTACACCCAGTCAGTCTGGTGAATCGGTATTAGCATGGCAAACTCATCACAGGAAACACAGCCACACAGCCACGGCAGGTGAGGAGCTCATGGAAAAAGAGACCAAGACACCCTGCCTGCTGAATCATAAAAAAAGTGTCGCTTCTGAGCTGCTGAGGTTAATTATGAAAAGAGGTTTTTAATACACCTAAAGCTAAGCATTTTCAGAAACCCCAGCATAAACGTTACATTACATTTGGTCATTTATTGGACACTTTTATCCAAAGCGACTTACAAAGTGAGGACAGGGTTCATCACAGCATCCCTGGAGCAATGAGGGTTAAGGGTCTTGCTCATGGACCCACATTGGTAACTTCATTGGACCTGGGATTTGAACCCCCAACCTTCAGATTGATAGCCCAACACCCAAACCACTGAGCTACCACACCCCACATAAATGTAATGGATATCAAATAACTTACATTTACATTTGGTCATTTATTGGACGCTTTTATCCAAAGCGACTTACAAGGTGAGCACAGGGTTCATCACAACATCCCTGGAGCAATGAGGGTGAAGGGTCTTGCTCAAGGACCAACACTGGTAACTTCAGCGGACCTGGGATTTGATCCCCCAACCTTCAGATTAATAGCTCAATGCCCCCACCACTGAACTACCGCGCCCTTACACAATAAGAGTCCCTAAATTCCTATAGTATTCGGACATAATTAAGGGCGGCACGGTGGCTTAGTGGTTAGCACGTTCTCCTCTCAGCGCTAGGGATTCCTGGTTCGAAACCCCATCTGGGTGGAGTTTCCATGTTCTCTCCGTGTCCGCGTGGGTTTCCTCCGGGTTCTCCGGTTTCCCCCACAGTCCAAAAACATGGATCAAGTCAATTGAGTTCTCCAAATTGCCCCATGTACAGTGTGTGTGTGTGTGTGCCCAGTGATAGATTGGCACCCTGTCCTGGGTGTATCTGCCCAGCGCCCAAACCGTTCTCCCCTGGATGGGCATGGGGAACCCTAATATAGGATAAAGCGGAAGATAATGGATGAATGAATATATATAATTACAAAAAAAACACCCCAAAAAATAACTTTAATACAGACCTGTTGGATAGATAAACGTCTATCAAGCAGCATAGTAAACGATGGTAGGTCCAGTCGCCTCGGTCCAAAACGAAGTGTCTGAGCCCGTTTATTATGAGGGTCTTTTTTTAATGTGGTAAGCTCGGGGCGGAACCTCATTTATTCAGACACTTTGCACCTCCTCGACGGGACTGCTGTGAATTGTGCAATTCGCCAGCCGTCGCCGGTGGACCGGCGACACCGAGGACAAAAGAGCCGCGCTGTTCGGACAAGCAGGCGTTTTAAATTGCAAACGAGGTGCAACGCGAGTTTCCGCCGGCCGAAACGCAACACGTCCGATTGTTTCAGCGCGTCGAAAAGCCTCCAAAAAAACACGTGTGGGGTATTTATTTCGATGCCCTTTGCTTTCGTTATACGTGTTAACAGAAAAAACAAAACACTCCCCACCACCAGAACAAAAAGCTCTTATTCCAAAATGTATTTACACAGTGTTTACGACTGAGTACCGAGCCCTCTCGCCAAAGTTTGTCCCGTTGGACGATAAACAGAATTTGGACGACGTTGAACGCATTCCACGACTTTTTTTTTTTTTTATTTTGCAACCAAACCCCAAAAAGTTGACCAGGTATTTTATGATGTTAATGGGAATTGTTTACTAGGGCAGCGAGGACGTGGTGTATTATAGCAGTCACAATCGTGATATCGACTGAAATATCGCTGCTGCTGTATAATGGGGGGTGTGGGGGGCGCTCTCTCTTTAAAAAAACACAAACAACAAACGCTTATTTAGATATATTTTTTAAACATAGTCGCTCTTTAATGGCGTTGGGGCAAAACTCTGAAGTCTTTCTCAGGTGCATGCTGGAAGTAAATGGCCGGCCCGGGTTGGGGGGGATTAAACGGGTTAATCTCCGCGGAAGAACTCCGGCTAAGCCCGAACATTTAATAGGCCTCTGCGCCCGCTGTTCTCCCCGCGGAACAGCTCGCTCGAACCGGGCGCTCCGAGGCCGAGGCGATCCGGCGTTTTTGTCGGAGCGAACGTCAGCCGCTCCGTCCATCAAAACACTGCCCCTCCGCGCTCCCCCACTACACCGCGCGAAGTCAACTCCACAAACCGCGGGATCGCACGGAGCCGCCGACTCCCCGATCCCCGGAATAACGAGCGCCGCGGCCCGATCCGGACCGAGGGAGCGCGGGCTGCGCGCCCGATCGACGGCCCGGCGGGTCGAGCGGCGCACATGCAGCAAATACGCATTCCCGCTTCGATACTCGGCCTGCCACTCAGCTCTCCTCTCCGACTGAACTTGATAGTAGCGCACATTTTTATATAGGTCTTTTTCGAGGCCGACCGCTCGCTCCAACTCACCCCTTTCAGTCGCTTGATGAGCGCGTTTTTCTGCCCGCTCTTGGGCAGACTCCGTTGCTCCAGCGCGGCTTTCAGATCCGCCACACGGAGCGAATGAAGCGGTTTCCCGTCTAGCGTAACATCTTCGAGTTCCGCCATTTTGCTTCCCCCTTTGGCTCGCTCGTCCAAACTTCGGGGCTGTCGCCGCGACGTCCGCTGCGTGCTGACGTCACGGCCCGGAGCTCTCCGAAAATGGCCGAACGGCGAGGAAACAGCGACAGCTCGTGGCGAAAGGCTGCCTCTACAGCCCTGCGAATGGAGGAGGCTTAGTGGTGGTTTAGCACGTTCTCCTCTCAGCGCTAGGGATTCCCGCTTCGAATCCCAATCTCGGGTGGAGATTCCATGTTCTCCCCGTGTCCGCGTGGGTTTCCTCCGGGTTCTCCGGGTTTCCTCCCACAGTCCAAAAAACATGGATCAAGGCGATTGAATTCTCAAAAATTGCCCCATATAGAGGCGGCACGGTGGTTTAGTGGTTAGCACGTTCGCCTCTCAGCTCTAGGGATTCCCGGATCGAATCCCCGATCTGGGTGGAGTTTCCATGTTCTCCCCGTGTCCGCGTGGGTTTCCTCCGGGTTCTCCGGGTTTCCTCCCACAGTCCAAAAATCATGGATCAAGTCGATTGAATTCTCAAAAATTGCCCCATATAGAGTGTGTCTGTGTGAGCGAGTGTGTGCCCAGCGATGGATTGGCGCCCTGTCCTGGGTGTATCTGCCCAGCGCCCGAGACGTTCTTCCCTGGATGGGCATGGGGAACCCCACCGCGACCCTAATAGAGGATAAAGCGGGAGATAATGAATTGGCATGTTCTCCTCTCAGCACTAGGGATTCCCGGTTCGAATCCTCATCTGGGTGGAGTTTCCATGTTCTCCCCGTGTCTGCGTGGGTTTCCTCCGGGTTTCCTCCCACAGTCCAAAAAACATGGATCCAGGTCAATTGAATTCTCCAAATTGCCCCATATAGAGTGTAAATGTGTGAGTGAGTGTCTATCTGGTCTATCTGCCCAGCGCCCGAGACGTTCTCCCCTGGATGGGCATGGGGTGTTCCAGGTTCGAATCCCAATCTTGGGTGGAGATTCCATGTGGCTTTCTTCCGGGTTCTCCGGGTTTCCTCCCACAGTCCAAAAAACATGGATCCAGGTCAATTGAATTCTCCAAATTGCCCCATATAGAGTGTGTGTGTGTGAGTATGCCCAGTAATAAAGTATCTGCCCAGCGCCCGAAACGTTCTCCCCTGGATGGGCATGGGGACCCCCCCCCCGCGACCCTAATTGAGGATAAAGCGGAAGATAATGGATGGATGAATGAACCACTGTGTGGCCACGTTATTACTAAAAAAAAGATCGTCAGAAGTTTGGACACACCTCTTTTTTTTGCTTATTATCCATTTTATAAGTGTCACTTACCGTAAAGATGGACGTTGTTGCTTTAAGGTACAAAATAAATGAATAAAAAAAAAAGACTTTCCAGTTTCATCCACAAACAGTTGTTCACTACAGCAACACTGATCTGTAATGTGGTTCTTGCAACCTTTTATTTTTTTTTAAAGGAGAGCCCGTTCGTTCGTTGCTGCAGTTTAAATAAAGGCTGCACCATGGCGTCACGGTAGATGGCGCTGTCACCTTATTGCTAATAAGCTACCGTACGTTTGTATGTTCTCCCACGTCCACGTGGGTTTCCTCTCACAGGTCAAAACATGCCTGTACAAAATACATTTCCCTAAAAGAGTGACTCAAATGAAAATAGGACCCTCAGCACCCATACATGATCATCTTCATTACCTTTACCATAAAGAATATAAAATAATGTGGTCATAGTGATTAAATTTATCATTACTCTCACCATACACTATAGTTATAATAAGATGCTATTTTTAAGCAGTGAGTCATTGAATGTTTGAACAGCGAAGAGTCAGTCAAGAGTCCAAAAACAATGCATTACTGAAAAAAAGTGCAAATACATATACTTGGATGAACATGAATCTTTAGAATGATTTTTAACAGCTAATTTTTGAGTCTATTCATAAATCTTACACATCTTTACATTACAGTGACTTTAACTTGCATTGGTACTGTAAGGTTCTATAGATGTGCGGGATTTATTATAGTGAAAAAGTACAAAAAGCACAAAGACAAACAGACTGTACTCCGGAACAATGTATTGTAACAAAAGAAAATGTATTTTAAGGAACTTTGCATTATGACAAGTACCAGTGGTCTTCATGATGTACCTTTTACATACAAGGCATCAAAAGACAGAAAGAATAGAATTGAGTGTCAAAAATACATTCTGGTACAAAAACAAAAACTGAAAACCCCCCTCCACATTCTTAAAGAAAGATCGGAATTATAATGCAAATTAGTTGCATGAAGACGTCCCTGGCTATGTGTGCATATATAGGTATATTTTAAGAAACATAAAGCCATGCATACATAAAGAAATAAAAATATAAATATAAATACATGGAAAGACCGTATGGTAAAAGTTAAGAACGACGAACGCATTCGAACTTTAGTTTCAGCTTTACACCGAACATTGTGGTTTTAAAAGATTCTTTAAATGCTGAAAATCCTGACTGCAAAAATCCAATAGTGAAATGATCCACTTGGTGGCGCTGTGACCCAGAATGTATTGATCTTTGTAAAGTCCGAATCCCAGACTGCTGTCCATCAGATAAATAATACAACCTTCTGATGGCAAACGTTTCTAGAAAAAAACATTGATGATGTTTAAGTCGAATATCTTCAGCGAGTATAACTAGCATAGTTTAGAAAAAACACACACTGCATACTATAGAGGAGAGCCTGATTTTGGAGGTCTGAAGGAAAGTAAACATGTTTTTCTTAATAAAAAATGATATTAACATATTTATGCTGTTTGTTATTTTAATTTAATTGGAATCTTTACTTTAAGTGAGTATTAAAAACAGTCAAAGGAATCGCGTCAACATTCATCCAACATTCCTGACAACTGTGACTTGGGTAACAGTCGAGCCTCGTAAGGTGGGAACTGAAAGGGAGCTCAAATAAAACTTAAATAAAATCTTCTACCCGTCCCTCTCCCCAATTTTCTTCTATTTGCTGACATATGCAGCCATGTCCAGGATATAAAATAAATACACATATAAATTACGCTGACATTGCTAACTTCCTTTTTGTTTTTAAATGCAGTATAGTGCCTTAAAGCTTGTTCACTACAACGCTGGCAGAACATGTCAGCACTTGAATATAGAGAGGGCTTTTGTTACCGGAAAGAATGAATCTGAGAAACCAAGAAAAACAGGTTAAATAATAAGAATACAAAAAAAAAAAATCTAGGCAAAGATTTCCAGGCATAGAGGACATGTACCATGTGGGTACAGGACAAAACCAAACGGCTCATGTCATACCAAGTAAATGTATCACAGCAGGTTTTAGATTAAGGATTAATAAGCGTGTTTATGATCATTTCCAGGCAGTGCATTATCTGTATAATATAGGCTGTTTTATATATATATATATATATATATATATATATATATATATATATATATATATATATATATAGTATTGATTAGCATTATTATTCTCAAATCTTCAAAACATGCTTGTCTTTACACAGAGAGATAAACCTTAAGACTATGACTGAACAAAAATTATTTGATAAATTAAAAACAAAAGCTTGTGAAAAAAAAAAAAAAAACAGACCGAGACAAGAAGAGAAGCTGCAAAACAGGTCTTGGAGTTGAAACACCATCATGGGAAAGACAAATAACAAACAGTGAAAAAAAGTCTTTTTTTTCGATTTAGGCCACAGTTATCCTTTTTAAACAAAGCATGCATTCCTTCTTGGCTCTTGGTTTAAGTTCCAGCTATTCCTGTTGGAGATGGTGCTCTCAGCATGAATAAAAGCTTGTAACACATGGCATTTAAGGCATAAAGTGGAGCAGCCTGCAGCCTAAACCTCACAGTCGCCTTATTTTGTAAATAGAAAAAAAAGAAACTGCACCCAAAACCATTTGTGTACCAGCAGTACGATGAACAACTCACCTTTGTTGCTATTTGCCAAAGAAATATAAAATAAATGTCTGCACCACACGTCCTTACACCATACAAAACACCCATCAATAAGTTATTAAAACACAAAATATGTGCTAGGCACCAAAAGAGACAACTTCAAACACTGACAAACCAGCATATTCCCACATACATGCACGAACACACACACTCACACACTCACAATCCCTTCAGAGGTAAAAATCCTCATCCAATCCCGGTGTACCATTATAATCCAGCAGTGACACAATCATAATACCGTTCTCAATCCAAACATAAAAAAAATGCATTCACAAATAAGGCAGACGGTCATGAAATGAGTATGAAAAAGAAAAAAAGAATGAGGAGCCATCAAGAGATCTCTGCCAGCCGTTGAAGCAGCGCAGAGAATCCAGCAGCATGCTGGGACAGCTCGGCCACTCGGTCCACCATTTCCTGTGTAGCTTGTACTGACGGGTAATTTTGAGCCGCATCTTTGGTGGCAACAACAACAGTCTTCAGAGCCTGACAGAGACGTCCACTCGAGGTGGTGACCTGAACAAGACACATGTACAGAAGAAATCTTTTTAGGTTTAGATTAGATTTTGGATTGTGACGGTGCAAATCTGGAAGCTTCACTCAAAACAGATTTTGTGATTTTAGATGCTCGCTTAGGCGGTGGAGTTTCCATGTTCTCCCCGTGTCTGCGTGGGTTTCCTCCGGGTTCTCCGGTTTCCTCCCACAGTCCAAAAACATGGTTCAAGTCAATTGAGTTCTCCAAATTGCTCCATATAGAGTGCGTGTCTGTGTGAGTGTGTGCCCAGCGATAGATTGGCGTCCTGTCCTGGGTGTATCTGCCCAGCGCCCAAAACGTTCTCCCCTGGATGGGACCCCTCCCCCCCCCCCGCGACCCTAATAGAGGACAAAGCGGAAGATAATGAATGAATGAATAGATGCTTGCTTTGTAAGAGAAACAAAAAAAATTTGCGTTCCAGTTCTTTAAGGCTCTGTAGAGACCAATGAGCTCCTGTTCAAAAAACCCCATGATCCTGGCTTTGTGCATGAGCAATTTGCTTTTCGAAAGGAAAGTAAATTAATAAAGTTTAAAGCATATTATGGTCTAGATTTTTACAATTTTACAAGCTTCAGATTTGTACTTTAATTCATTGTAAGGTTGAGTTAAATGCACCTTAACTAAGCTCAGCACCATGGGTGATGGGGCCTTTTGTTCTGCCGCACCTCGCTTGTGGAATGCTCTACCTGACCAGTTGAGAGCTCCTCAGAAAATAGAAAGTTTTAAAAAAGGACTTAAAACGTTTCTTTTTAGAAGAACTTACCATTCTTAATTGATTAATGGTTTTATAGTGTTGTTACTTTGCTTTTTACCATGTAACACTTTGAGATTCGTGACCAAATGTAAAGTGCACTACAAATAAAATTTTTTATTATTATTATTATTATTATTATTATTATTACCTTGGCTCTGAGGTCAGTGGAGCTGAGAAGCCGAGCCAGCGTGTCTCCTATGAATACAAGCTTGTGTGCCGTCACAATCAGACTTTTCCCCCTGGCAACAAAAATCCGTGGTGGCTGGTTCTCCTGAACACTGCTGAACAGAGAGTCGATGGCATCGGCCAGGCAGGAGAGATGAGACAGGCTTTGTGATGAGTAGAAGGAGAGAAGCTCAGAGTCTTCCAGGGACAAGGAGCCCGGAAGAGGAGGAGACGGACTCAACTGGAAACAGATGGAAATGCGGTGATTAAGTTTGTGCAGTGCAGAGCGTGAGCGCTGGACAAAAAAGAAGGATTTGTGAGAGTAAGTCCACGTCTGTAAATCATTAACGCAGATAAGGCTTCTGCAGCGAAATGAATGTGTGTGTGTGTGTGTGTTTGTGTGTGTGTGTGTGTGTGTGTGTGTGTGTGTGTCACTTACTCTGGTATCATTTGTTGAAATGACCTGTGATGTGTCAGTTTCTATTTGGGAGTCCGGCGGTGGCTCAGGCTTACCCTGAATCAGAACAAATGGCAATATTTAAAAAATAAATAAATAAATAAATAATATATATATATCATAATAAAAAATATTAAAATATAAATAATAATAAAATATAATTTTAGAATCCAACACAATTGACTGATCGGTCTTTTGACCGGTTTTATCATCTTGAACATTCATTCATTATCTTCCGCTTTATCCTATATTAGGGTCGCGGGGGGGGGGTTCCCCATGCCCATCCAGGGGAGGACGTCTCGGGCGCTGGGCAGATACACCCAGGACAGGGCGCCAATCCATCGCTGGGCACACACTCACTCACACAGACACACTCTACATGGGGCAATTTGGAGAACTCAATTGACTTGATCCATGTTTTTGGACTGTGGGAGGAAACCGGAGAACTCGGAGGAAACCCACACGGACACGGGGAGAACATGGAAACTCCACCCAGATGGGGATTCGAACCGGGAATCCCTAGCACTGAGAGGCGAACGTGATAACCACTAAACCACCGTGCCGCCCCTCATCTTGAACTTGATTTAATTTATTTTTACTAAACACAAACATAGTGTTTCGATGATCCCTTACACAGCGCATTAAAAACCTTTAAAACTCTTAATCAAAACTACTCCCAGTGACCTCATTCAGTCAAAAACACCTTTTAGTAACTTGTACTGCTGCTAAATCTCCTTCCTCCACACCTGAAACCATTTTCAGGTTCACGTTCATTATTATTTAATGTCAGGTTCTCTGCATTCTGATTGAAATGTTTGACAGAATTAATAAGGAAATTTATTTTCAGCTATTTTTGTCATTTTTTAATCAATTTGTTATTGCAGCAGTAAAACACTCATGACATGGTGAGATGAACATTGCGATTGTGGTGTTTAGTCCATATACTTTATCTCTAGATGACGGTCTAATAACACAGCAGAGGGATAACAAACGAGCGATATAATAAAACCATGTTTCTAACCTGCAGCTTGACATATCCCACACTATCTCCAGCGGGGTACGATGGAGGTGCAGGAGTTATCCCAATCCCAGCGTATTCATTGCCGAGCTCCTCATCCTCACTCATCTGTACATTAGGAGGCAGTGAAGTAGAAACTGGTGCTAATGGAAAAACAGGAGGAGGAGGAGGGGGAAGTGGACGCTCCTGGATCCAGCTACCTTTCCGCGAACCCATTCCTACAGCCATGGGCTTTACCTCAGCAACCGGCAAGGCAGGAAGGGGTCTTCGTGACAGAGACTCCTGCGAGGGGAGGCGGGGCCTAGTTTGGCACTGCAACAGAAGAGAGGAGTCCTCGAGGGCCCGGCGAACCATCAGCAGCAAGCTGTCGGCTGGCGGCGAAGTGCCACCCACTGAAAGGGCCGGCAGAAGGTCTGCAAGCCGAGACCAGGCCTGCTGAAGCGGGGGTGGGACATCACCCGAGTGACTGGCTTTCCAGACAGACAAGATCTCAGCCAATGAGGAGGCCAGATCCCGAGACGATGGACCAGAACCCGAGGTGCTGCTCAGGGCTGCCTGAACGAGACCAGAGACAGAGCTTTTCCACTGGAACTCTCCCGAGCTAGTGCTGGACACCGACAGGCGGCAGGAGGGGATGTCCAAAGTGAGAGCCGGCATGTCGTAGATGCCGCCGTCCGCCTCGGAGACGTCCTCAGACGCTTGATCTGACTTTCCAGAACTGGTCACAGAGTACTTCTCTGTGTTTTCTATTCCATCACCCACTGATCCAGGCATCTCACAGGGGTCTAATGACAAGCCTGGAAGAGTTGGTACACTGTAAACATCTTCTTCCATCTCTTCACCCACAGAAGGAGGTCCTGGGTAGTTTTGCTTTTGAGGATCTGAGGTTGAATTTAGTGCGTGGGTGGGAACATCATAAATCTACAAGAGCGCAAGGAGGACATACATATGTTATCATACTGTTAGAACCCTCAAAACCACCATTTCTGTTAGATACCTCACCTTAAACTGATTTTATACAGTCAGGTATTAATATCACTTGTTTATTCATTCATTCATTCATTATCTCCCGCTTTATCCTCTATTAGGGTCGCGGTGGGGTTCCCCATGCCCATCCAGGGGAGAACGTCTCTGGCGCTGGGCAGATAGACCCAGGACAGGGCGCCAATCCGTCGCTGAGCACACACTAACTCACACAGACACACTCTATATGGAGCAATTTGGAGAACTCAATTGATTTGATCCATGTTTTTGGACTGTGGGAGGAAACCGGAGAACCCGGAGGAAACCCACGTGGACACGGGGAAAACATGGAAACTCCACCCAGATGGGGATTCGAACTAAGCCACCGTGCCGCCCACTTGTTTATTATTTTATAAATAATATTTAGAGTAAACTTTAAAACTTGCACAGTATATATATATATATATATATATATATATATATATATATCTTTATCCTTTGTAAGTTTTCTATTAAGTTCTTTTAGCTAAAGTACAAATCATTACAGTTGTTATCTTCTGCTTAATCTTCTAACAGGGTCGAAGAGATGCCCATCAAGGGGAGAACGCTTCAGGCGCTGGGCAGATACACCCAGGATATCTAATCTAAATCTAATCTGATTGCCAATAGAGCCAATTTAGAGCTGTCAATTTTACTGTAAATCAATGTTTTTGGACTGTGGGAGGAAACCAGAGAACCCTGAGAAAACCCACACAGACACGGGAGGAACATGAAAATTCCACCCAGATTGGGATTCGAACCTGAGCCGTGGCCATGCACCACTACAGTTTGCAATCATTCATTCATTCATTCATTATCTTCCGCTTTATCCTCTAGTAGGGTCGCGGTGGGGTTCCCCATGCCCATCCAGGGGAGAACGTCTCAGGCGCTGGGCAGATAGACCCAGGACAGGGCGCCAATCCATCGCTGGGCACACACTCACTCACACAGACACACTCTATATGGGGCAATTAGGAGAACTCAATTGATTTGATCCATGATTTTGGACTGTGGGAGGAAACCGGAGAACCCGGAGGAAACCCACGTAGACACGGGGAGAACATGGAAACTCCACCCAGATGGGGATTCGAACCGGGAATCCCTAGCGCTGAGAGGCGAACGTGCTGACAACTAAGCCACCGTGCCGCCAGTTTGCAATCGATTCCGGCTAAATCAGAGAGGGACTGGATTTTCTTTGACTTAAACTGTTTTTTTGCACTGTGTGAATAAACAGCATTAAAATCACGCCTCGTCTTTGCAGCGAATCAACAGACCTTTACTACCATTACCTTTTTTTTTTATCTTTTGTTTTTTAACTTCTATACAAAAAGACCGTTTCATTGCATCACAAACATGTGCCTCCTGAATGACCCCATTCATCTCATAATGTAAAATTCCATGCATAGTCCAAACGCGATGCACCGGATTCATCGCGAACCACATGAATGCCTTCGATGGACATAATGCATTCCGACAGAAAGAAATGGTGTCCATTACAGAGCTCGGCTGTGCGTCGCCAACTGACCACTGCAGTCGTGTCATCGGGATTTTCAAAGCTAAAAATGAAAATCACCCGTATCACATTCTGTGATAAACACGTTCAGAACCTGATGATTACATCCATAGATACATGTTTCTGTTATACAGGACCGAATAATCTGTACTATAAAATACTGCCACATGGAAGCTGTGTTGCTGTACAGTTACAGCTCTGTTTGAATGGGTGACAAACCACAGAGCTGCCTACTGATGACTAACAGATATGCAAAAACAGGTTGAATGTAGCAACACTACCATTACAACTCCCAAACAACCATATGAATCAGCCGACATGGTGATGTAGGAATGGCGAAAGCCTCTTCTTTTGTATATTATAACACTTTAAATGGGGCACCTGCGACAACTGCAATTTCCCCCTGGGGATTAATAAAGTATTCTGATTCCTAACCTTGCTCATCCTTCATCTCTGACAGTCCTAGCTCCCTTTACGATCTTTCAATCAGAGCCGAATTCTCTTAAATCCATCCCTGATCACTCCTGCAACTCTGTGCCATCCACTGCACCCTGCTTGTACTTTCCTCTGCCATCCTCCGTTTCATTCATGCACATGTGTTGCGTCTACATTCATTCATTCATTATCTCCCGCTTTATCCTCTATTAGGGTCGCGGTGGGGTTCCCCATGCCCATCCAGGGGAGAACATCTCGGGCGCTGGGCAGATAGACCCAGGACAGGGCGCCAATCCATCGCTGGGCACACACTCACTCACACAGACACACTCTATATGGGGCAATTTTGAGAATTCAGTTGACTTGATTGAGTTGCACGTTGCGTCTACATATCCCATAAAAATCATTTTTTAACTATCCATTTATACCCACAGCCATTCAGGGGTCTTCTGTGTCTCAGGGGTTTCAGTCTTCATGCTCACCTCTAACCAATTGCTCCCAGTTAGTGCAGAGTTCAGATTCGAACAGACGACGTCTTTATTCTAAATGTCATTAGTGTCAGAACTGGACTCGCTCTGTCTTTCTGACAGGAAGGCTCTCTGCATAAAGACGAACTGTACTTCATTTCATTACTACTTTGTCCTCTTAACACAGAGCGCATAATGTTCTCGAACTCCTATTCACGCACTGCATGACACACATGCTCTCAGTGGCCCAGTTTCGGAGCACTTGTGGCCTAATGCTGGCCTTAAATAAAAGTCCAGTCAAGGAGACCGCAATTTCCACACCCCTTTTTTTTTTTTTTTTTTTTTTTTTTTTTTTTTAAAGCCAAATCTCTGGATTAGCAGTGTGTCATTAGACAAGCAGTAAGCAGTAATCATATATTTATAGATATAATTATACTTCTGTTAAAGATGGGTAAGGAAGGAGTTGCACTCCCAAGCACATGTGATTTAACCGTAATCATTAATGTAAGAGTGTCAGGACTCCAAGTCACGCCAAGACAGATGGGTGTGACCAGCTGAACAAGAGAAAGGCAACAGGCAGATGGAATTAGCTCACAGCAGTTAAAAACAGGTGTGGTCCTTAAATAGAGGAATAAATTGCATGTTGAGCGAGGAAAAAAGGTCCAGAGCAATGAAAAGTAACTGTAAACGGTGTGGGGGGGTGGGGGATGATGGTTGCAGCTAAAAAGCAGTGACTGAATAAACGCGATCAGGGGAATCCAGAGTTCAATAAATGGAAGGATCTGGTATTTGTTTTACCTCAAGCCCCTGTTCGGTGTGTAAGGGTACAGCGCGGGGTGTGTTATAAATGCTCTCGTCATCGACAGACACTGCTGGAACTGGGTGCTGCCATCTGTTGGTAGGAGGTGTGTCATAAACCTGGTAAAAGCAAACGTTTGTGAACATGGCGTCAGCTGTATGATTAGCAACAGGTCGGTTCAGCAATGTAATCCATACATATAACACAAAGTGACCAATAAAACATCTGATGGTGTGAAATAGTCGTTAAACAGCCATTAAAAATGAAGGTGCAGAAAGAAGAAGAAAAAGATCAGAGTCCATATATTTAACAAACATTAAAGTGAGAAAGAGAGCAGATTCTCAGAGCGCTCACACTATTTCTTTCTCACTTTTTTCTCGGTGCTCGTATCTGCATCCGGCTTTAAAGAAACATCATGTTTAAAGAAGCGCTCGTTGTAAACGCAGCGAACATGTCGGCTGTGTAGATGTACTAACATGTGTTACATTCAGCTGTCAATTACAGACTGTGAGCTCTATTTTTTTTTAGTCCATTCAAAAAAAATTATTATATTCATCCAAATGTTTTTATTTGGGTTTATCCCAAGGTTTATATTTACAATGGCATTGCTTTGACAGCCTCAGACAACATCACTGCGTTTAACTACATTCACTGTCACGCAGATCTGCATTTATTCTTAGTTGCGATCCTGTATTGGATGACGAGGGTTTCATCACACCTCTGCACACGAAGCCTGGCAAAAGCCGAGGACGCTAATGGGGCCAATTTGTGTACGGAAATGATTCCTCGTGCTTTGTGAATCACGCTTTCACAATCTGATGGTGAGGAATCTTGGCACCATCGTCCTGGAATATGCCCTTTCCATCGAAGATGAAAAAAAATTCCACTGATGGAATAAACGGGTCATTCAGAACAGTCAGGCAAAAAAGCCCGACTTCATTTCACTGCCGCATAATGAGGCTCAACCTCAACCTGACCAATCAGAGCAACCCCAAATCAAAACACTCAGAGGTCCAAAGGCACTTTAGAAACTATCAATCTCATAGCAAAAGCACATTTTAATCAATTATAACCAAAAGAAAATGCAGCACGTCTTACCTGATCTTCATGTTTTCCGTCATCAGAAACCACAAGCTCCTTTTCATCTCCTGGCTTTATTATTTCTGTGTCCTTTTTCATGACTCTGTCTTTATTAATCAGTCTCTGTGTCTCCTCTTTAGTGCTCAGTGGGGACCCTGTGTTCGCCTGCATAGTAGGTTTCGTGGCCTGTGCGGCTGCCTGCTGAGGTAAGTCTTTCCTGGTCACACTTCGAACTGGTGGTGCTGGTGGAGGGGGTTTCCGTGCAAAGTTCGGAGAGCCCGGCATGCCGGGCTTACCCGCTCGAACAAGTAAAGGGGATCCCCTTACAGAAACTTGTGATGTTTTCCCACGACCCCCAGAAGATGTGCCACAGGGAGTACAAGCCCTTGTTGCCAGGGATGACTTTAGATTGTTTCCTGAGGCAGGCGATGCCACGGTAGATCCATTGGGTAGCTTGCGTTCAGTTTGTGGTGTCCTTGTTATGGCTATTCCTGGCTGGCTTGGCGTTTGATACATTTCTGGTGCTTCCTGACCTGATTTGACTTGAATGCCATCTGTAAGCACTGGACCAGGGTTCAACGGAGTCTGATAAACATCCTCCCCCGGTAAAGCTGCTACAGATGGCCGAGGTACTAAATAGCATGTTTCTAAATGTCCCGAGGTTCCCGACTCTCTGGGGCTCAGGTATGTGACCTCACTGGCCACGTCGCCTGCAGATCTGGGTACAGCGCTGGGTGTCAGGTAAACAGAGTCCGAGGTGCTCTGAGATCTATATTGCGCTCCAAGCGATGGTACAGCGGTGGGGCTCTGGTACACTGAGCCCGCCTCTGCTCCCCGTCCTCGGAGCGATGGTGAGCGCGGGCGCCCCTCCGCCACTATTTCTGCCCACTCTGGCCGTGGCCTAGCACCAGAACTGGAGTGGGAGCGTGGACGACTGCCAGGGACTGAAGCTGCTCCAGGACTTTGGTACACCCCATCAGTTAGATTTGGAGGGGAAAGATACACGGAATCTGCATCTGGCAGGCGTTGGCCATTGACATGGTTCAGTGGGCCTGGTGAGAGATAAACCGAGTCCACACTGGGAGCGCGGCGGCCCTCGTTGCCCGGCGCGGTCTGGAGGAGCCGTAATCGGTTGGCCGGCGCAATGCCTTGGCGGCCGTGAAGCGAGCAGAGCCACCACCCGGGTCCATCTTGCTCCTGCTCCAGCACCATTAAGATGTCACCCTTGCGGAAGGCCAACTCCTCCGGACTCTCGGCGGCATTATCATACAATGCCTTCGCTAACACCGTCTGAGAGGAAAAGGCAGGGGACAGGGACAGTCAGTCACATGATAAACTCAAAGCCACAGCGTTTCTGTGTTTTTTTTTTTCTTCTTGAATGCACGGGTCACATTACACGCACAAATTCAGAATGATGTTAAACTGGCGGAAAAACCAGCAGTTTCACACAACAGCAGCATACCAGACGTACCGCTCTTAATGTCATTTAGTAAAGTTTAAATATGCTCAAAAAGTAAGGAAATTCTTTAAGCCAAGTTTCCAGTCACCATAATTTCCAAGCGTACAGTGGAGATCCTTATCCAGGGAAGCTGCTTCAACTAAACTTAAAATCAGTTAAACCGGCAGCTCAGGGCTTTTAACCAACGAGCCAAACACACGGCTCATTACTGAGACACCTAATGTCCAGCAGGTTGACCTTAGATTAACCAATTTGTACAAACATGAAGTCAGGAGATAACATGACTTTTGTTTTTTCCCTGTTTACTGAGTAACCAGAACTTTGAACGCGTGTATGTAAAAAAAAAAAAAAAAAAAAAACTTAACCTCAATCAACTGGAACCAAAACACACTGTTAATGGAATATAAATATTTAAACAAGATTCTTTGCACCTTTGATGTGAAAAAAAGCAAAAGTCTCATGTGACTGCCAAGGACAAGAACGTTACACAGTTCACATAACAGAAAACTCAAACTGACGGTTTAAACGTGGTGACATGGTGGTGCAGCGGTGAGCGCGAGGTCCCGGGTTCGATTCCTGGGTTGGACACTCATTGGTCCTTTCGGTGTATAGTCTGCATGTCCTCTCTGTGTCTCTATGTTCTCCAGCATCCAAAGACGTGCGATCAGACATGCCGAGTTTAAGATACTTGTGTGTCTCAAGCTAAATGAATGCAGTTATTGTTTTAATGACGTTATTGTGGAACATGTCAGAACTACATTACTCTCTGTGATTTAAATGTGGATTAAAACTGGATGTACGACACAGAAGAAAGATCTTATTGGATTATGCGTTTGAGAGACTGCAGTATTATGTGCATCTTTTCACATGTAGTTGCTACAAAACTTTAGACAAAGTCTAACAAACGTTCTACTTTATTATTTAATGTTTTTTTTTATATATAATATATATATATATATATATATACACACATGATATGCACAAGTTGGAGCGGCACGGTGGCTTAGTGTTTAGCACGTTCGCCTCTCAGCGCTAGGGATTCCCGGTTCGAATCCCAATCTGGGTGGAGTTTCCATGTTCTCCCCGTGTCCGTGTGGGTTTCCTCCGGGTTTCCGGTTTCCTCCCACAGTCCAAAAACATGGATCAAGTCAATTGAATTCTCTAAATTGCCCCATATAGAGTGTGTCTATGTGAGTGAGTGTGTGCCCAGTGATGGATTGGCACCCTCTCCTGGGTCTATCTGCCCAGCGCCCGAGACGTTCTCCCCTGGATGGGCATGGGGAACCCCACCGCGACCCTAATAGAGGATAAAAGCGGGAGATAATGAATGAATGAATGAATGAATGCACAAGTTGTAACACAAATATATCTGCATACACTTTTTCTATATGGGGTCCCTTTTCTACTCACAATCCCTACATCCTTACGGTTGCAAATGAGCGTGTAATTACTGACCAGTGACAGTCGGTCCCGATTTAACGTTCAGGTCATTTTAATGACGTTAAAACTCCTGCTGAAGAAATTTTGTGCTGTTAAAACCTTAAACAATTCTAACACAGATTGTTAGAATTGACGTTTAGTCTTTATAGTCACATGATGTTGAGAGAATCAAAATTGAAACAAATATAATATTCATTCATTCATTATCTTCCGCTTTATCCTCTATTAGGGTCGCGGTGGGGTTCCCCATGCCCATCCAGGGGAGAACGTTTCAGGCGCTGGGCAGATACACCCAGGACAGGACACCAACCTATCGCTGGGCACACACTCACTCACACAGACACACACTCTACATGGGGCAATTTGGAGAACTCAATTGACTTGATCCATGTTTTTGGACTGTGGGAGGAAACCGGAGAACCCGGAGGAAACCCACGCGGACACGGGGAGAACATGGAAACTCCACCCAGATGGGGATTCAAACCTAGTGCTGAGAGGCGCCCAAATATAATATTACAATATTAAAAAGAAAAAAAAAACTTTACGACGGTAACTAAATTCTCAGACCCTGGATGTGCACAGTGTTCCATGATGTTGCTGTGATGCATTTTACATCCCGAGTCATTAGTATGTTCTCTTACATTAATGACCACTGTAAGATCAGCATTGTGTCTACTAGCTGACCCTCGGTAGCTTGACCCTATACATATGGTAAGTGTGACTTTACTTCAGCACAATGGAGTCAATAAGTAAATGAGGGAGAGAAAGGGAACAGACGATAACGAGAGAACTGAGTGGGGGAGGGAGTTCCACATCTGTCCCCTGGTTTTAGGGGACCTTTTGTCATCCAGTCGGGCTTCACCTCTCCTATCTTCAGCCTCTTTCTCTTTTTTGTCATGCCCCCGGGACACAAACCACTCATGGATGAGCTGAGCCCCAGGTGCTCCCCCCCCCTCATCCGATCACTCAGAACCAGTGAAGTGGATTAAAGTGTGGATTAAACTGTAGTAAATTTCAACTACTGAATCCTGCATGTCAGATTAGTAAATTGTAGCCTGTCCATTAAAAACCACACACACACACACACACACACAAAACACTTACAGAGAGAGACATGACTGCCACTGATGTCTGGGTTAAATCATGGGCCGGATGCGGGTCGTCCTGGTCGAGCCGTATTCGGATCACTTACGAGACACGTGACCCATGTGTACATCTGTCAGAGCGAGACGTTGACTCAGATGTCCCAGTGGGTTGGCGTGTTGTCAAAACCAGGCTTTGCCTCGCATGCAAAAGAGTCTCTTACACCATGCAGTGGGAGTTTCTGTTTTACATGGCTTTCCATCATTTCCTTATCCGCCTCGAACCTGCTGGATTGAAAAGAAGGGAAGTATTAAAAAGCCTGGACTCCTGATTCCATTCGAACATGAGTTGGATGTGATGAGGGGAAGAAAAGAGGAGAGAGAAGAAAAGAAAAAACAAGAACTGTCTAAAAATAACCAAGCGGGCATGTGTTCATAATTATAGCATTTACAACCCAAAGCCTGTAATGAGGTATCAATAGCATTGCAATAAACAGGTTGTCTGTGGGCCTATAAATTAAAACGCCTCTTTTATTTATGCCTATTAAACCTATTTAGCACGTTCCCATTAACAATAACATCTCTCAGTGGAGGTGAACAATCAGATCCTTATTTTTTTAATGGCATAAAAGTCATTTTCAGAGGAGCTACGGCACTCCAGCTGTGCTGCATGGAGTGATTAGGAAAAGCCATTATTAAGGAATATTCAGTGAAAGCTCTGCGGAGCTCACGGTGCAGCCACGTTTCATTTTCCAGCTCCGCTGCAGCGCCACATTCTCCCTCCTTTAACCGAATCCACCACCCAAATCACCGCAAACAGCCAGAAGAGCTCAACCGGAGGCGCTTATGGCGACGTACCGAGCTGCGGTGTGCGCGCCGGGCTCCTGAAACGCGGCGACGGGACGCGATTTGCAACACAAAGGCGGCTCAGTCCAGCTCGCCGGAATAATGAGCTTCGAATAAAAAAACAAGAGGAAGCTCCGCGTTCTTACCTTCGCGCGAAAACGCGCTCATCACGAGAAGATGCCACACGGACGGAGCTGCTGAATACATTCCGGGGGGGGGAAAACGCTGCGCTGTTTGCCGTTCTTTGCGATTTCTCGGGGCTGGATTTAATGAGGCTGCCGCTCGGCCCAACCCCCGGCCTTCTGCACGGGCCATTCGGATTTGGGATTACAGCGAAGCGCAGGGCTCTGCCATGACTTCAGCGTCGAGCGCGACGAAAACCCGACCCCTAGTGGTCAAAGGCACGAACTGCCATCACTGACCTCTAATATCCATTCATTCATTATCTTCCGCTTTATCCTCTATTAAGGTCACACTCTGTATGGGGCAATTTGGAGAACTCAATTGACTTGATCCATGTTTTTGGACTGTGGGAGGAAACCGGAGAACCCGGAGGAAACCCACGCGGACACAGGGAGAACATGGAAACTCCAGGGGAGAACGTTTCAAGCGCTGGGCAGATACACCCAGGACAGGGGGGCAATCTATCACTGGGCACACACTCACTCACAGAAACACACTCTATATGGGGCAATTTTCATCCATCCATTATCCTCCGCTTTATCCTCTATTAGGGTCGCGAGGGGGGGTTCCCCATGTCCATCCAGGGGAGAACGTTTCGGGCGCTGGGCAGATAGACCCAGGACAGGGGGGCAATCTATCACTGGGCACTCACTCACTCACACACACACACTCTATATGGGGCAATTTCCATCCATCCATTATCTTCCGCTTTATCCTATATTAGGGTCGCGGGGGTCCCCATGCCCATCCAGGGGAGAACGTCTCGGGCACTGGGCAGATACACCCAGGACAGGGCGCCAATCTATCACTGGGCACACACTCACTCACACAGACACACTCTATATGGGGCAATTTGGAGAACTCAATTGACTTGATCCATGTTTTTGGACTGTGGGAGGAAACCGGAGAACCCGGAGGAAACCCACACGGACACGGGGAGAACATGGAAACTCCACCCAGATGGGGATTCGAACCGGGAATCCCCCCAGCGCTGAGAGGCGAACATGCTAAACCACTAAGTCTCTAATATATTAACCTAAATGACCTGTTTAATGTTCAGATTTTTTTATTCTGGTACACAAGTGACCAAGAAAACAGGCGATTTAATGTTTTCGAGCGGTCAAGTGTTTTACAACCGGACTTTAAAAACGTCATGGCTACAAAAAAAAAAAAAATACAGTGTCACTGCTGGACATTGAGTCTTTAATCTTTCAGGGCTTTGACTACCGAACCACCGCTGTCCACAAAACACAAAAATCACAAATGAAAATATTAAATAAAACTCTTTAATACTGACAAACTATGAACAAATGTTTGCTGACCTCTCCGTAACATGTAAACCTAACATATATTAAACAGCAATAAGAACATTCATTCATTCATTATCTCCCACTTTATCCTCTATTAGGGTCGCGGTGGGGTTCCCCATGCCCATCCAGGGGAGAACATCTCGGGCGCTGGGCAGATAGACCCAGGACAGGGCGCCAATCCATCGCTGGGCACACACTCACTCACACAGACACACTCTATATGGGGCAATTTTGGAGAATTCAATTGACTTGATCCATGTTTTTGGACTGTGGGAGGAAACCGGAGAACCCGGAGGAAACCCACACAGACACGGAGAGAACATGGAAACTCCACCCAGATGGGGATTCGAACCGGGAATCCCTAGCGCTGAGAGGTGAACGTGCTAACCACTAAGCCACCGTGCCGCCCAATAAGAACATATAGTAAGTAAGTAAGTAAACTTTATTTATATAGCACTTTTCTTAAGCACAGACCACAAAGTTCTTTACAAAAGGATAAAAAATAAAAAGAATAAACACAAAAAAAAACACAATTTACACAACATAAAACATAAAAACATAAAAACACAACAACAAAGACTACTAGCTAGCCCATTTGCCCAAACGCCTGTTTGAACAGATAAGTCTTTAAATGTTTTTTTAAAAGAGTCCGCAGATTCCGCCAATCTTAGAAAAGGGGGCAAAGAGTTCCACAGTTTGGGAGCAACAACCTCGAATGCTCGATCCCCCCCCGAGTCTTTAACCGAGTGCGAGGAACAAATAGTAAGTTCGAATTGTTAGACCGGAGCGAACGAGCTGGTACGTGTTGATGGAGCAGACCAGACACATACACAGGAGCCTGATTGTGTAAAGCTCTGAATGTAAGAGTTAAAATTTTTTAAATGAATCCGGTATTCAACAGGAAGCCAGTGCAGGGAACTGATATGAACTGATTTAAATCGTATTTCAACATCTTAAAATAAATTGAAACAATTAAATAAAAGAGATAAATGGTTGTTTGAATTCCTCTGTGCTGTCAATTTGAACGGCTGCATAAAATCTGAGATTTTCTTTAAAGGTGGTGAGGTAGCTGTGCAGGTGAAGTCTACTGACAGGATTATAGAAAGACACTTGTCCATGGCTATAGTCCAGGTACAGTCCAAGCTTGGTTGGCGTGGCATGATTGGTCGGTGTGACTGTCCCGTTATTGATGACTATTTTACCGTTTGCCGAGGCAATCGTCCAGATGCCAGAGTCAGGATTTGTATCAGGGTTAGCATCTGCGTTAAAGGAAACCGTGCGCATCCCGAGTGTCCATGGCACCGTCGTCGTCACCTGAAGTTCAAGGTAGGCCCTGGTGTTCAACAAGGTCTTGGATGAAACACAAGTACAGACCATATAGGTCTCATCTGTCGGGACTCGGATGGGATGGCTGGGTGATGCTTGAAGGAGACTCTTGCCATCAGCGCTCACTTCGAGAAGTGCGTGAGCTGAATTATGGTCAAGGATTACATTTTCTGTGACAGATGAATGAATAAACGATTGTTTAGTTAAACAGATGCATAAATGACGAATGGATAAAGAGATAAATAAGATAAACTGAACAGAAACGTTAAATTAATTGATAAACTAGCTGAAAGTATAAATTATTTGGAGAGATAAACGCGGGGATGATGGATGGATAAGCAGACTAAATAATAGATGAACAAATAAAAAGAATAAATGGACGGATATATCACTGTTTACATGGACAACTAGGCAGATTAAATGGATGTATGGACAACTGGATGAATGAATGGGTTCACTGATAATTGGATCAATATGTTAATAAATAGGGCGGCGGCACGGTGGCTTAGTGGTCGGCATGTTCTCCTCTCAGCACTAGGGATTCCCGGTTCGAATCTCCACCTGGGTGGAGTTTCCATGTTCTCCCCATGTCTGCGTGGGTTTCCTCCGGGTTCTCCGGTTTCCTCCCACAGTCCAAAAGCATGGATCAAGTCAAATGAGTTCTCCAAATTGCCCCATATAGAGTGTGTCTGTGTGAGTGAGTGTGTGCCCAGTGATAGATTGGCGCCCTGTCCAGTGTGTATCTGCCCAGCACCAGAAACGTTCTCCCCTCAATAGGCATGGGGAACCCCACCGCGACCCTAATAGAGGATAAAGTGGAAGATAATGAATGAATGAATATTAATAAATAAATGAGCTAGCAGAATGGATGAATGGAGAGATGAAATGTATAGCTGACAAGTGCATGAATGAATTAATACACACAGTAAATTGATACCTGAATAATTGGATAAATAAACATGCTGGCAGTTCAGTGGAACTTAGCAGGCAGTGTGTGAATAGACTGGTTTGCTGGTTGTTGGGACAATAGGTTAAAGGACAGATTATTAAAATGAATAAAGAGATAAACAAGGTGGCTGAGTGAAGGAAAAAAGACATAGAATAAATGAATGGATTAATCGGCTGTCTGGATTGATGAAAACGTATATATTGGATGAATAAATAGATGTGATGTATGGGCTGCTTAGATTAATGGCTAATGGGTGAAAAGATCGATATGATGAACATACAGCGTGGATGGATTAATAGTTAGTTAGTTAATATAGCTAAAAAGAAAAAAAAAGACTGCGTTTTGGTGACTTCACCTTTAGCTGCCACGATCCAGCTCCACACTGCAAACAGGAAAAACAAAACGCTGTAAATAACAGTTTGGATTTTGTCAAATGCAAAAAGTACCATAAATTAAACAAAAAGTGAGTGAAGTAAGAAGTAAGAACTCAATCAGAGAACAGAGTAAGAGTGAAAAGACCACTGCTCTTACCATTTTCTGGAATAATGCCTGGTTTTCCTAACAGACAAAAAAAAATAGAAAGAAAACAAATCGGCATTATTTAAAAGAAGCAAGAAATAAAATGCTTACAGGCTTCATCAGGTGTTTAAAAGCCAAAGAGACTTACTAGACAGACTGGAAAAGTCGTCCTCGACAGTGGTCTTATCTAGAAGTTAGAAATGCATTAATGCAGGTTTAAGATGTTTAACCTTAAACACATTAACGTATTTCTCGTTCATTCTCTTCCTTCACTTTCACTTAAAGAATTTGATTAGTGAGCAATTATACTTTTACAAATACTCTTGATTATCAAGCACTTTATTAGGAATGTTGTGCTAATACTGGTTCTTTCTTTTCCCTCAGAGCAACTTTAAGGTTGAGTGAGTTCAATGTGCACTTTAAGATGCTTTCTCTGCAAAGCATGGCAATACACCGAACACGGACAGAATAAAAAATAAAAAACCCAGACGCACAGCTGCTTAAGAGGGTTAACATGCCGACTGAGAACACCGAGAGAATACAGATGAGTATGTTTGATAAAGAAACACTCCAACAAAATGAAAGGATTTGTTCTTTCAAGTGAAAATTTCTAGAATAATAAACATCTGCAGGTATTTAAATCAGTATCACTGAAAAATCATATTTACCTTTGTCTGCCTTCACGGTTAAATCAGTTTGTTTAAGCTCTGTAAATATACAAATAAAAACACTTCCCATTAGTTACAAGATCATTTAACACAATGCAAACGTGTTTAATTACCTGAAGCGATGTGTGCTCCAACACATATAATGATGAGGGCAACAAAGACTGAGATTAACATTATCAGGGATTTTCTCTGGAGAGTGACTTCCGTTCCACTGGAAGCTATTTAGATCCAGAAAACACAAATATTATTCAAAGGATGTCTGCGCTGCTTATCCCAGGATATATTTCTAAAACACCACCAGCACTTGTATTTAATCTTCTACTAAAATTAAATTTTTAGAATATTATGTTGTCAAGTTGTAAAAAAAACAGTTTTGACAAACAGGAAGTTTGGGCTTGACTGTATGTTTTGGTGGCTTCACCTTTAGCTGCCACAATCCAGCTCCACACTGCAAACAGGAAAAACAAAACGCTGTCAATAACAGTTTGGATTTTGTCAAATGCAAAAAAATACCATAAATTTAACAAAAAAAAACATGGATCAGAGTGAAGTAAGAACTCAAACAGAGAACAGAGTAAGAGTGACAAGACCACTGCTCTTACCTTTTTGTGGAACGATGCGTGGTTTTCCTAACAGACAAAAAATAGCAAGAAAACAAATCAGCATTATTTAAAAGAAGTAAGAAATAAAATGCTTCAAATACTCTTGATTAGCAAGCACTTTTGTTCACAATTTATATGTTTATTAGTTTACAGTTTTTCTCTGTAGAGTGATTTCGGTTCCTCTGGAAGCTATTTCCACAAACTCCTTCACAACTACTGGAGGAATGCAGTGTTCCTGTCAGAGTTTTGGTCCTCTTTAAAAATTTTCACAAGCACCAGTTGCTACATCAATTTTAATACACCAGTTAACATATGGCTCAATAATAAAGGATAAAAAATAAACTGAAATAAAATATAGCAAAGTGATGAACATGAAAAGATGAACATTTAGATAAAGAACAAACAAATACAACCTGCAAAACATTAAAAAATGTTTTACCCTCTTCATCTTGCTGCTCTAGGTCTACATCCTGTGCTGTTGCAGTATTATCTAGATTATGTTCGGGAAGTGCAAAAATAAACAACACATTTTAAATCAAATCATTATCTTGATAACAAAAATTATTGAAAATAAATTCACCAAATCCTGGTACTATGGGATATATGAATCACGAAAGGCTTTCAGTGATTAGATGTTTCTGTGGCTTTTGCTGTATCCATTTTAACACACCAGTTAAATATGCGGGCCAATAATTGAGAATAATAAATAAACTGAATTGAAATGAAATGAAATAGATGAAAATTCAGACATTAAGAATAAACCTGAAGCTGGATGTAATGCAGCATTAAGAATGCCAACTGCCCTAAAACCTCAATAAAGGTAAAAATCTGTAAATAATATAAATCTGTAAATATAATAATAATAGAGCGGCACGGTGGCTTAGTGGTTTAGCACGTTCGCCTCTCAGCGCTAGGGATTCCAGGTTCGAATCCCCATCTGGGTGGAGTTTCCATGTTCTCCCTGTGTCCGCGTGGGTTTCCTCCGGGTTCTCCGGTTTCCTTCCACAGTCCAAAAACATGGATCAAGTCAATTGAGTTCTCCAAATTGCCCCATATAGAGTGTGTATGTGTGTGTGTCTGTGCGAGTGAGTGTGTGCCCAGTGATAGAATGACGCCCTGTCCTGGGTCTATCTGCCCAGCGCCCGAGACGTTCTCCCCTGGATGGGCATGGGGAACCCCCCGCGACCCTAATAGAGGATAAAGCGGAAGATAATGAATGAATGAATAATAATAATTATTAAATAAAGGAAAGTTTAATGAATTCAACTTATAAATCACAATCATAATAGTACTTTGCAGTTCAGTGGAACTTTGCAGGCAGTGTAAACTGATTCAGAAACTAAAACACATCGTGACAAAGGGGTTTACCTTCTGCATTTTGCAGCTCTATGTCTTCTTGTGTGTATTTTTCAGATTTTTCTTCGGACGTGCTAAAATGAAAACAAAACACATTTTAAATCATATAATTTTCTTGCTAGCAAAACCAGAATCTGGCATCTGTTTCTTTCACATCAGACTTAAATAACAAGACCTAAACTGATTCCAGACAAATGAGTCGGACTTTGCAGGCAGTGTAAACTGATTCAAAAACAAATACAACCTGCAAATACAGTGGGTTAAAAAAGGTTTTACCTTGTAGATTTTGCAGCTCTATGTTTACATCCTGTGGTGTTAAAGGTCTTTTTAGATTTTTCTTTGGACGTGCTAAAATAAAATAAACACAAAAATACATTTTAAATCCAATCATTACCTTGGTAACAAAAGCAGGATCGGTCATCTGTTTATTTTATATCAGATTTAAATAACGAGACCTCAAATGATTCCAGACAAATGAGTCTGACTCGTGTCAGCGGAACTTTGCAGGCAGCGTAAACGGATTCAAAAACAACTAGAACCTGCAAATACAGTGCAACAAACATTTTACCTTCTGGATTTTGCAGCTCTTTGTCTACATCCTGTGGTGTTACAGTATTTTTCTGACTTTCTCCTGGACGTGCTAAAACAAACACAAAACACATTTTAAATCAAATCGTTGCCTTGGTAGCATGACTCAGCATTCATTAATTCAATTTCGTTAATTATATAATAAAATGACGATACGCTTTCAGAGATCTGTGATTCGTAATCTGATCGAATAGAAAAGCTTTGTATTATCAGTGGAGAACACTTTAAAGCGATTTCCATTGGATCTGTCATCAGTTTATGTCACATCAGACTTAAATAACAAACATTTTACCTTCTGGATTTTGCGGCTCTGTGTCTACACCCTGTGGTGTTAGAGTATTATCCAGATTTCCTCCTGGACGTCCTAAAACAAACACATTTCAAATCAAATCGTTAATCGTAGCAAAACTCTACACTCGTTTTTAGCGGGATTTTGTGAATTCAATTTTATTAAATATAAAAGAGGGCGGCACGGTGGCTTAGTGGTTAGCATGTTCTCCTCTCAGCACTAGGGATTCCCGGTTCGAATCCCCATCTGGGTGGAGTTTCCATGTTCTCCCCGTGGGTTTCCTCCGGATTCTCCGGTTTTCTCCCACAGTCCAAAAACATGGATCAAGTCAATTGAGTTCTCCAAATTGCCCCATATAGAGTGTATCTGTGTGAGTGAGTGTGTGCCCAGCGATGGATTAGCGCCCTGTCCTGGGTCTATCTGCCCAGCGCCCGAAACATTCTCCCCTGGATGGGCATGGGGAACCCCACCGCGACCCTGATAGAGGATAAAAGCAGAAGATAATGAATGAATGAATGAATGAATGAATGAATGAATTTTATTACATATAAAAGAGGGCGGCACGGTGGCTTAGTGGTTTAGCATGTTCTCCTCTCAGCGCTAGGGATTCCCGGTTCGAATCCCCATCTGGGTGGAGTTTCCATGTTCTCCCCGTGTTTGCGTGGGTTTCCTCCGGGTTCTCCGGTTTCCTCCCACAGTCCAAAAACATGGATCAAGTCAATTGAGTTCTCCAAATTGCCCCATATAGTGTATGTCTGTGTGAGTGAGTGTGTGCCCAGTGATGGATTGGCGCCCTGTCCTGGGTCTATCTGCCCAGCGCCCGAGACGTTCTCCCCTGGATGGGCATGGGGAACCCCCCCGCGACCCTAATATAGGATAAAGCGGAAGATAATGAATGAATGAATATAAAATAAACTGACGACACTCTTTCAATGATTGGATGATTTGAATTTTGGCAAATGAACTTTTACTTTCAGACACATTTTGGTGAATGTGATATCGATCAGTTTTGTTAAACCTGTAAAAAAAAATACATATATATTTTCCTAAGCAAAAGCGAGACGCTGGTTTATAAATGGATGACCGTAATACCAGACGCAAAGGCGCACTCACAACACAAGTGTAAATGTCGCTAGAAATAGAAATAGAAAAGCTTTGTAGTGTAGGGTGGAGAACCCTTTGAACCGCTTTTCTGTAGCATCCTGCCGGCGTAGTCTCTGTGGCGCAATCGGTTAGCGCGTTCGGCTGTTAACCGAAAGGTTGGTGGTTCGAGCCCACCCAGGGACGGGCTGAGCTTTTTGAAAAACATTTTTAATTCCGTACAACATTAACCAGTCAATAAAACGTTTGCATTAAAATACGATGAACTTTATGTTGTTGACTCACAGTAAGGATTTCATTCTCTGTAAATTAAGCCAAGGCCCTTTGACTATAAAATCTGTATGTTCTCCTCGTTTGGGTCCCCAATAAATCGCGTATGCAGCAACCCTGCGGTTCTAGTGGTTTAGCATGTTCTCCTCTCAGCGATAGGGATTCCCGGTTTGAATCCCCCATCTGGGTGGAGTTTCCATGTTCTCCCCGTGTCCGCGTGGGTTTCCTCCGGTTTCCTCCCACAGTCCAAAAGCATGGATCAAGTCAATTGAGCTCTCCAAATTGCCCCATATAGAGTGTGTATGTGTGAGTGAGTGTGTGCCCAGCGATGGATTGGCGCCCTGTCCTGGGTCTATCTGCCCAGCGCACGAGACGTTCTCCCCTGGATGGGCATGGGGAACCCCCCCCCCCCCCCCCCCCCCCCCCCCCCCCCCCCGCGACCCCAATAGAGGATAAAGCGGGAGATAATGAATGAATAATTTACCTTCCATAGCAGTTTGAGTAGACCCGCTTCTAAAGGTCGAAAGAATAAAAGTAATGGAATGTTCATAAATGGAATTCACAAAGGAATAAGAATTAAATCTTTCTTTGCAGCTATTTTTCAACTAATAAAACGTCCAACGAACCTTTTCTTATCGAAATACAATCGATCCTGAAAAAAATGTAACCGTTTGACCGTTAGTTTGATTTTATCGTTTTTGTTTTTCATTAAAAAAAATGATTTATTTACTTAATTCCGTCAATATATCAATAATGGGGTTTAAATGATATTAAATTGATATTGTTTACTTATATTTGTAAATAAATCGGTATATGTAACAGTTTTTTGAGGTAAAATAAAACTCGGTGTCAGTTCATTCGAACGCCTTTTTCTCTCAGCCGGGTTAACCAATAAGCGAAAGCCGACTCGCAGCCAATCAGGTGCGAGCCTCACACAAGACTTCCGCGCAAAAAGTGTAAACAGGTTTAGTTCCAAATGCCTCCTTAATCCCTTTAGTGAAGTCCTCCGTGTGCGAATAAAACAGCGCACTCGCACCCTATGTAGTGCACTAGGTTTACGATCGGACGCTGTTTGGGCTGCCTCCCTGTACGTGTAGATTGTGAACTTTAGACCGCTTTGAGCGCACGTCGGTAAAGTGCTTTGATCTTTCAGAGGTAACGCTGTCTTTTATTTGTAAGTGTTTGGGTAACAATAAAATACGATACACTGAATTTTACAGACATACTGTCTTTTACAGAAATATGAGAACACGCTATTAGTCAAAACATTTTTTATTGGTATTGTATTTAAAAAGTGAATCACGTGTCCAATGTTAATAAACAGTGAGGAGCAAAATGTATTAATAGTAAAGCGTTTATTCATTCATTCATTATCTCCCGCTTTATCCTCTATTAGGGTCGCGGTGGGGTTCCCCATGCCCATCCAGGGGAGAACATTTCGGGCGCTGGGCAGATAGACCCAGGACAGGGCGCCAATCCATCGCTGGGCACACACTCACTCACACAGACACACTCTATATGGGGCAATTTGGAGAATTCAACTAACTTGATCCATGTTTTTGGACTGTGGGAGGAAACCAGAGAACCCGGAGGAAACCCACGCAGACATGGGGAGAACATGGAAACTCCACCCAGATGGGGATTCGAACCGGGAATCCCTAGCGCAGAGAGGCGAACGTGCTAAACCCCTAAGCCACCGTGCCGCCCCCGTCTAACACAAATTTGCAAAAAAAATGGGTCAAAACAAGTTGCACCGGGGGCCAAAACTCAAGGCACAGTCGCGGGCCGAACGGGATAAAGATTTACTGAACACACCAAAACTAAATGATTTTTTTTACATTAATAAGAAAGAAAACAAAAAACAAAACAGGACTCTATTCCATATTAAATCAACTTAAGCGTTATATAAGCTAAAATACTTTGCTCTCTATAAAAAATATAAAAATGGGACATTTTAGAAAAAAATAATTCAAAAATAAAATCTTTCAATATTTCTACTCTCCATAAAAATGTTGCTGTCATAATCATTCATTCATTCATTCTCTTCCGCTTTGTCCTCTATTAGGTTCCCGGTGGGGTTCCCCATGCCCATCCAGGGGAGAGCGTTTCGGGCGCTGGGCAGATAGACCCAGGACAGGTCGCCAATCCATCGCTGGGCACACAGACACACTCTATATGGGGCAATTATTAATCCATCCACGCGGACACGGGGAGAACATGGAAACTCCACCCAGATGGGGATTCGAACCGGGAATCCCTAGTGCTGAGAGGAGAACGTGTTAAACACTAAGCCACCGTGCCGCCGCTGTCATAATCATACAGATTTAAAACATGAGCTGAGTCCAAAAACCATATCACTGGGCCATTAATGACAATAATAAAAGATCAATGTAAAATGATCTCTCAGGCCTGTTAGAATTGTGTTACAGGCCGAAAATGGCCGGTGGGCATTGAGTTTGACTTATGATCCATATGATAAGTGGAGAAAATACACAATGGAGCAAGAAGGGGGCATGTCCCAATTTTTCGCTGGTACTGGCTAGCTATTCATTGATACCATGACCATAATACACTGCTGCACTATTTTTTTTTTGTTAAATTGCAATTAAACATTCTCCCCTTGTTAAAATTTTAGGTAATGTTCAGGGCTGTGACCAAGTGCCTTTTGACCAGTCCAGTCACAGTGGAAGAATGATGTCACACAGCAGTCTCACGGGAAAAGTTGCCATAGTTACCGCATCCACAGATGGGTAAAGTTATTTTTCTACATTTACAGATATTCACTAAAGAACCTGCAACAGGTAGTAAGTACAGTTAAATGTCACCAGCATGTTTACTTGTCTCACATGGCTGGTTGATTCTGCAGAATTGGCCTGGCTGCTGCACAAGCTTTGGGTAAAAGTGGAGCCCATGTTGTAGTGAGCAGCCGTCGGAAGGCCAATGTGGACAAAGCGGTCTCGCTGTTACAAAGTGAAAACATCAAAGTGACTGGCACCACTTGTAATGTGGGTAGCAAAGAGGACAGAGAGAAGCTGATCAACATGGTGCGCATACTTCTTTGGAGCTTTACACTGACACAGCTAATTCACATCGTAGTTAGTCAGTGACCTATAGTTCAGCACATTTGAACATATGTTTTAAACTACTTTTGAGTCTGAAATGTATCATGACTGTTGTGTTTTCGCACAGACTGTGGAACAGTGCGGTGGCATTGACATTCTGGTCTCAAACGCAGCTGTAAATCCTTTCTTTGGTAACATTTTAGATTCCACTGATGAGGTCTGGACCAAGGTAGGTTTACAAACAATTCAACACACGTACTCTTTACAAAATTAAGGTGTCGGGAAATTTAATCAATTATTTTGTTGGTGTGATATAAACTTACTATATACTTTAAATATTAATTGATTTTCATCTTCAGCAGCTTATTTATTTTAATGCAAGAGTTTAACAACAAGACATTTTCCCTGAAGTATATAAGCATAGTCATAAACATGTATTATGAACTTCATAAACAATTGTTAATGCGGTTACGTGCTGAATCTGTATTTTGTGTTTTCTTTTTTTCAGATACTGGATGTAAATGTGAAAGCAGCATTTCTCCTGACAAAGCTGGTTGTGCCTCACATGGAGAAAAGAGGGTGAGAGGAAGGAAAAATAGATGTAGAAATAATGGTGTGACTTTATAAACTTTATCTCTTAAAATAATTCTTTTTTTTATATATATATAGAGGTGGCTCTGTGGTTTTTGTGTCATCAATAGCAGGGTACACCCCAATGCAGGTGAGGACAACCCTAAAGTTTATATAAAACTCAGTGGTTTTAAAAATACACCAAATACTTAAGTTCTATAGACATGTAGCCCAGTCTCCTATTACCATATAGACCGTATCCATCCCTTTGTCCATCCCTGAGGTCAATAATATGTTACAAATCAAATGTAAATACACTAAAACACATACTTACAAAAATATGTTTATATGTCACGTTCAAAAAAAGTATAAGCATGCGATGTCCAATTTAAGTTTTGTATAATATTAGTTAAATTAAAGACTTAATGATGTAAAGTTTTGAATGTTTGGTGACTTCTTCGTACATATCTAGGGTTTGGGTCCATACAGCGTGAGTAAGACAGCACTGTTGGGTCTAACACGAGCCCTCGCACCTGAACTCGCTCATAGTAATATCAGAGTCAACTGTGTGGCCCCAGGAGTCATTCAGACCCGCTTCAGTTCTGCTGTGAGTAATTCAGTACTTCATCTAGACCACTGTGTGTAAACACCGCACCTGTACACAAACCACTGACACTGCTGTGAAAGTACTTCATATTGAACATATTCATATCCTGAGTAAATCATTCATTCATTCATTCATTATCACCCGCTTTATCCTCTATTTAGGGCTGCGGTGGGGTTCCCCATGCCCATCCAGGGGAGAACGTTTTGGGCGCTGGGCAGATAGACCCAGGACAGGGCGCCAATCTATCGCTGGGCACACACTCACTCACACAGACACACTCTATATGGGGCGATTTGGAGAACTCAATTAACTTGATCCACGTTTTTGGACTGTGGGAGGAAACCGGAGAACCCGGAGGAAACCCACGCCGACACGGGGAGAACATGGAAACTCCACCCAGCTTGGGATTCGAACCGGGAATCCCTAGTGCTGAGAGGCAAACGTGCTAAACACTAAGCCACCGTGCCGCCCAAGTAAATAATTATTTATAGTAAAAATACTTATTTAAATATCTAATTCCATATAAAGAATGTAACTACAAAACTTCAAAGGTAATATTTTAAGTTTGATCGTCAACTAAAGCAGTAAATGAGCCGAATGCTAACAGGAGGGTCAGCAGCGCTGTGTTCTGTGTTTTGCAGCTGTGGCAGAATGAAGAAATGGCAGCAGAGTTCATGAAGGCAATAAACCTTAAAAGGTATCAACAGAAACTTTTGGTGCAATTTAGACAGAATCTTATTCATGTGATGTTGCTCTTGTGTGTATAAACATTTTAAATCATTCCACAAAATAGCAGAATTGTAGTGAACCCTGGAACATGTCGACAAATTTGGTTGGGGATTGTTGTCTTATCCATCACAAAGCCCAGAGCTGACTTCATTCAACCTCTATTTCTTTATGTCTCTTAAAGTTGCTATGCAATGAGAACACAGTTATACAGTATATACAGCATAAACACTGGTAAAATTCAGGGTTCAAGTTGATGAGGACAACATTCACACAACCCATATATAATCAGAGCGAATGTTAATTAAGCTTCAGTTTGCATTATAACATGATACCATTACCATGGTATACAACTTATATCATTTTAAATATGAACATGCAGGTTGGGCAAACCAAAGGAGATCGGGGGAGTGATTTCGTTCCTGTGTTCAGACGATGCTTCGTACATCACTGGAGAGACCCTCACTGTAACAGGTGGCATGAATGGCAGACTGTAACGGAAAATTGTGTGGCTCTACAGAATATAACAGATATGATAACTGTATGTACATCTATGAAAATGGCATTAATAATAAAAAGTGTACTACATCTTTTTTTTTTTTTTTTTTTTTTTTTTTTTTTACAATATTCATGTTGATACAAGTTCATATTTTAGAAATACTAAAGCAAATACACTAAAGACACAGTTATTACTCAACTAATAAAGAATTTTTATTTATTAATAAAATATTTTTACTTAGGTAGTGTCCAACATGATGCTTGTTACACTGTGACTCAACTAAAACAGATAAATGTGACCTTTTACTAAATAATGGCTACGGAAGTGATTTGTAGCACTTTCATCATTAAATATATAAAATTACATTTCATTTCTAACATGTACATTTACAATTTATGAAACAAAAGTTCTTTGCACAGAAAACATTAAACAAAGGAAACGGATAGACCAGCTGCTTAATTACTTCCCATGTTACATGGCATCTGTCGCACATATTTAACTGAAGCAAACCCTATAACCAGCAGCCAAACAGGTAATGAATCTCATCTGTACCCGTTTCCTGGAGACAAGAGGTCCCGGCGGATGAACGCAGGATGAAGGAACTCTCGTAAGGTGGGAACGTAGGTGTTGTTCTTGGTCTTAGAATATCGATTAAAAAACAGCTGCAAGAAAGAACATGAGTGATGGTAAATCAAGTGCACATAGAGACGGTCCAAATGAATACCGACACGTCCTAATTGCGCGTTTTTTCCTAAAGAGACACATCTCTTACACAAACATTAGCCACAATCTATTTAAAAAAAAAGAAATGAAAACTTCTTAAAATTAAAAAGTTCTGAGACTACAGTTCAGCTGCTTCTTGTGGATCTGTGCCCATTCTTTCCTTACAGTTTTTTGTCGAAGTATTATAGAATTAATACATATGTACTTACCCTTCCTTTTACTCTCTCAGGAGCTTCGTCCTCCGAGTCTACAATCACTTCATCAGTGGACTTAGCAGGACTTTCAATGTCTAAAAGAAATAACACAATTATTTTTGATCGCAGGTGAGCAAAAGATGGAATAAAGGCATGAATAAATAAGTAATACAGATTTACAGAAAGCTGCCAGTTTGCATTAAAACGTTTTAAGTAGATAGTTCCAATTATGTTAAGTGCAAAAATATATATATATATATATATATATAAATATAAAAATAAACAGCATTTGTAGGTTTTGAAGTCAGATCAGCAAATAATCACAATACTGCAGTTCAGCTGGTCCCTCCTTAACATACAGACTTGTGTTCTACGTCGCTTCAGCTAAATGATATTATATATATATTTTTTTTTATTTACATATATATTTATTACATATATTTGTAAATGTAGGAATGTGTCAAATATTTTTCTGACCACGCTGAAAGAAGTTTATTCACTGTTTGCACAATGACAGTTGTCTAAATGTTACATGAAGTCTGTGTTTTTGTCTAAAATTGAATAGTTTCCTATAAGCAGCTACATCAGAGCCACAAAGTTCACAGTTAACACATCCTATTATGTTTCACTGCACACAGTCAACAACATGCTTATAATACCTTTCACTGTATTCACAGGCTCAGATCCTACTGAACTACACGGCGACACAAACATTCTGGAAAAATGTTTCACACTTTTGCCCAAAATACTGGAAAACAAAGATCTGCCAAAATATGCAAATCTGATAAAACACTAGCAGAATTCTTTACCATCACTTAGGGACCAGAACTTCAATTTAATAATAGGGCGTCTCGATAGTTTTTCTGCTCGTTCCAGTCATTCATTTTAAACGTCTCATAGCGCAGGTTCGTTTTCTCTACAGCTCTCTGGTTAACTACATACTGAAGTGCAATGCTGTTTTATTAAAATTAATAAAACAATAAACAAGAAAGACTACTGCTAATCTAGCTGAATAATTATTATAAATCTTCATTTTACATTTTTGTTAAATCATGAGAAATGTGTGTATTAGATGTGAATCTGAACATAAATATAGGACAAAGGAACAACGCAGGACACTAATCTAGTAACCAGGGAGCAAAAGTTTACTTTAAGGACTTTCTCGTTAGTCAGGTAACGAGTCCGATTATCATGCTGGATATCTGTACATGTTTTGTTCAAATCAATGAAGGAGTCATACCTGTGTTTCCCATCCTTACAGTCATTATAGTTGGGATGCAGGGAGAACCAGCACACTGTCTACATTGGAGATACAAATCCAAATATTACTGGCATACATCTGAAAATCATTTTACATACCAGTGACACCAAAACTACATTCACTGAACACAGAAACGTGTGCAGCTGCACATTCCTCATACTATATTATTAATAACTATGCTATTGATGATATTAATAACTAAGCCAACTTGTATATACAAGTAATAATGTCATTAACCACCAAACACACGTGTGGGCAGCATTTCCAACCTTGACATTATTGTTGGTGCCAGACAAAGTTGTCTGAGTATTTATATGTTTGCTGATCTTTAAAGATTTAAACACACACCAGTCTCAAAAGTCACTTGCAAGTTACTTCATAGCGATAAAGAGAAAAAAAAAAAAAAAAAAAAAAAAAAAAAAAACATCAAATGAGCAAAAGTCCTGCAGATGGACCGCGTTGGTTAATGATTTAGAAGTACAATATTTAGAAGTGAAGAACTCAGACAATCAGTTTGTGCAACTGTGAGGAGCTAGAAGATATTTTAACACACAAACCTTTTATACAGTTTTAAAAGCAAAAGCAGAAACCGAGCAACTTGACTTTATTTTTTATACTAGAGCCTCGAACAGCTGAAAACTGTCTCGAAGCATCCCGGTTGTCTTTACACATACAATGGTATTGTTTATTTAAAAGTGCAAAGCAAAAAAATATATGTAAATGTATAAAAATATAAACAATTTCGTATCGGAGAGGAAATGTCTGATCTATTTAACTAGTAACCCAGTGTTCAATGGTCTTTCTAATTATGTGCTTACTCACTAATTGAACACTAATCTTTACTAATGATGCAAAGAGATTCTCTCACGGGTTATCAGTAATGTCTGTCAGCTTCTTCTCGGGAGTTGATGAAAAGCTGAGTTTCCTCTTCCGAGTCACACTTTTCCCGTTTTTGAATGTGGACTCGTCATTTATAGCAGACTTGGGAGACTGCTCACTGTTTACCAGCACTGATTGAGTAAAGTCTTTTAGATCTAGTCTTGGGATAACAACTTGAAGCCGACGCGTCAGACAGAAGTCATGACGAACAGGCCGCCCTTCCTCTCCCGATGACTCTGTGTTCTGGTCAGGTCTCAGGGCTGTTTTGTTGAAATCCATGTCTGTTTGATCAGTTAAATTACATTTCTTAGGTTTTTTTTTCCGAGTGTCATCTTCACTGCCATTTGTGGATATTTCACTGTCCACTAAAGGCGATTTCTTTTCACGTAATCTCAGTCTCATCCCTGTAACCATGGAACCTTGTTTCGTTGACCCATCTCTGCTCTTGTTCTGTTTCACCGCACTTCTTCGAGTACTTTTTCTTCTCACTGATTTGACTTGAGGGTCATCTTCGTCTTCCTCACTGCTTGAAGTCGACTGATCGACCTCTGCAATCCGCTGTCTACCACGTCCCTGAATTGGACTCAATGAAGACTTAGGCTGCTGGCAGGACCTTGTTTTAATTCTTCTACGTCTGGGGGTATTTGTGATCACACAATCAAAATCATCATCATCATCTTCATTAATATCATCTTCATCATCCTCTTCATTAATATCATCTTCATCTTTATCATCATCATCATCATCATCATCATCTTCATCTGAGAAGTTCTGGGTTAATGACACCTTCTGTGGGAGGTCCTTGCTGGTTATGGAGCCAATAACTGGTGTGATATGAGACCCTGTGCTCCTAGTCAGTCTCACTGTGGATCTCTGAGTGGTCCTTGGGAGCATGCTGGATGTGGAGGCGGATCCCGATGGCTCTGCTTCTTTTTCTTTGCCAGAAAGCGGGAGAGAAAGGGAAGAGAGGATAGAATCCCCAATGGACGATGGAATAGAATCTGGAAAGAAATGACGTTTAAAAAAATATGATGAGACACAAAACATGAAAGATCAGTGACCAGTAACTGCGTATCAAAAGCACATATTCTAATATAAAACTAAAGTTGTAAAGCATCAGTTATTGTTACCGGCTGAGTTATGATGTCCAAGGCATTTCTCATGCTGCAGGAGAACTCTGAGGGCCAGAGGATGTGACGTTGTCACTACCCACGTTTCCAGAACACCACGAGCTCCAGCAATCCATGCGATAGTCTGAAACATACAAGACATGTAAGGTTAAAAAAAAAAACTAACATCTGATTTATAAGTCAGTAATGGTTTGGTTTTTAATATTAATGTCCTTTGTGTATCCAGGATTGTACAGTTTAGGTTTTATATTGTTTTAAAATAGAGCAGAAGAACAAAAAAGGAACCTGGGCCAGGTCTGGAACTGGCAGCAGCTCATCCAGTCTAGTCAGGAACTCCCAGAGCAGCTTCTCTAGAGCAGAATCATAGTCCGGCCCATACTGGGAATCAAACTCCTCCTAACAAGTATAATATTAAATAATATGAGATTAAAAAACCAACAAAAATGTTTTATTTTGAAGATACTTGAAGATAATTATGGTAACACACACCATTTCACTTCAGTAAGCTGATCATGTAACATACCTCAAAGAACTGTGTCCTTCTAGCTGGGTTCTTTAGTAAAGATTGCACCAGGCAGTGGAAGTTCGTCACAGCCAGCTCCACCTTCTGATCTTTTTTCTAAATGGTAATTAAGTAAAAGCTGAATATCATTTATACAGAACACAAAAAAATATCTAATTTCAGAAAGTCATAAACTCTGGACGCGAAGTAAACGTTCTCAACACAAATTATAAGTAAAAAATGCAGATAGAGATGAGCCACTGACTTTCTTGTTGGACTGAACAGGAGCGCGTAGTTTCTCCAGCCAGGAAATCACGACTTGGTCAGAATACTGCGGCAAACGAAGAAGCTCAAGTATGAACTAAAAAAAAACAAAAAAAAAAAATGTTTAATAAATAAATACATTATCAGGTATAATAATGCTATGTAATTCATTCATTCATTCATTCATTATCTTCCGCTTTATCCTATATTAGGGTCGCGGGGGGGTTCCCCATGCCCATCCAGGGGAGAACGTTTCGGGCGCTGGGCAGATACACCCAGGACAGGACGCCAATCTATCGCAGGGCACACACTCACACAGAAACACACTCTATATGGGGCAATATGGAGAACTCAATTGATTTGATCCATGTTTTTGGACTGTGGGAGGAAACCGGAGAACCCGGAGGAAACCCACACGGACACGGGGAGAACACGGAAACTCCACCCAGATGGGGATTCGAACCGGGAATCCCTAGCGCTATAGGCGAACGTGCTAAACACTAAGCCACCGTGCCGCCCGTGCTATGTAATATTACTCTAAATAAAGGCCTGATCTTTAACTAAGAAGGCTCTGCTTACTTCATGTATACACACAGAGATATTACTGAAGGGTGCATTCTACTTTTTAGAACAAGGTGCAAGGGTAAATATAGATAAATATACTTCTGTAGGCGTAAAACCTATTTTGGTTTTTACATAATTAAGGACTCGACTCAGAAACTCACTCTGGCTCGCAGACCCACGATAAGCTTGGCCTGGTGCCTATAATTCAGCAATCCAGTTACAGTCTTTGTAACAGACGTAACAAACTCATCCAGTTTCGAATAATACATCACATCCCGCTGCTGCATCACTTTCCATATGGCCGCCGAGACCAGTCTCATGGGTGGAGCCAGAAGACCAAGGGAAGAGACTGGTAAATCGTCACCTAAAAAAATTACAAAGTGAACAAATATAGAATGTTTTTGAGAGAACTGAGACCTGAGTGAACCTACAAATACTCCAAATCATTTTTCATTCATAACGCAAATCTTCAACACAATACAGAGGCCTAACAAAAAGTGCACTGGATTAACAAAACACTGCTGCTGTTTAGTGGCACGAACACAAATTTGTAGTTTTATTTCAATACTTTAGTGACACTGCTGGGATAGGAATAATGCACCAAACAAATAATCTCTGCTCTGTGGTGGGACTATTGGAGTCCTGACCGTAAGAGAACAGAGTAAAGGGGACGTACACAGGATGTACTGTAGAACATGGACTACAGTCTGGAATTGTAGAACTACAAAGTCCATCGTTAGAGTAATTGGAACTGAGAACAGGGACAATAAAGGTGCAAAATGGAGGTGTGTCCAAACTTTTGACTGATACTGTATAAATTGTACCTACTTATTGCCTGACCAATAAGACAAGAGACGTTACTTTCTTCAATTATGCATTAAAAAACAAGATACTAACAAGGTACAAGGTAATAACATGGACCATTTAATAAACAAACAAACTTAAAAAAAAAATTAAAAATAAACAATAATAGAATGAGGCTGTGATCAACACGATCGATTACTAAATGTAGTTTTTTTTTTATTTTTTTTTTTAATTATTGTCATTAAGATAAACCCAAATATTATGAAAGCTTTTGATGGAAACTTTGTTCTTTAAATTAGTTTGGGGGAAAATACGCCTTTTAATAAATATAATAAATAAATTCGTTCATTCATTATCTTCCGCTTTATCCTTTATTAGGGTCGTGGTGGGGTTCCCCATGCCCATCCAGGGGAGAACGTTTCGGGCGCTGGGCAGGTACACCCAGGACAGGGCGCCAATCCATCACTGGGTACACACTCACACACTCTATACGGGGCAATTTGGAGAACTCAATTGACTTGATCCATGTTTTTGGACTGTGGGAGGAAACCGGAGAACCCGGAGGAAACCCACGCAGACACGGGGAGAACATGGAAACTCCACCCAGATGGGGATTCGAACCGGGAATCCCTAGTGCTGAGAGGCGAACGTGCTAAACCACTAAGCCACCGTGCCGCTAATAAATAAATATAATAAATACATATAATAAATAAATATAATCTGTGCACATCGTAACAATCTGAGTAGAAACACATCTAACGCAAATAAATAAATAAACAACAACCTTCAACAAAATAACATCAAAATAGCGGATTCTCTGTTCACATCGACATGAACGTTCAGCTGTGTGATATTTAAACCCTCGAGCATTCTGTAGCGTCGCTGTAATTAAAATAAAACAGTTTGTTTTTGTTTAAAACTAATGAACTTACTCTTATCACAATCCGCTGCCTTCATTGTGCGAGTCTGTCTGCCTTCTTTTAAAGCAAGATTGGATAACAACTTTAGTTTAAATCTGGAGAATTAAAACCTGATATTAGTTAAAAATAAATAAATTTAAAAACATGTGAACGTCGTTATTTAGAAAAGCGATTAAAAACTCAGAGCTCTGGAGAGTTTCCCTCCCGGACGACGCGCCAAACAACACGTTCTGTTTCCGGTGTAAACGAGGGCAGGGGTCGCGTCCTAATCCGTCAATGATCCCTCCCAAGTGCACTCCCTCAATCACAGCGCTGCACTTTTACTGTTTTAATAATAATTCATTCATTCATTCATTATCTCCCGCTTTATCCTCTATTAGGGTCGCGGTGGGGTTCCCCATGCCCATCCAGGGGAGAACGTCTCAGGCGCTGGGCAGATAGCCCCAGGACAGGGCGCCAATCCATCGCTGGGTACACACTCACTCACACAGACACACTCTATATGGGGCAATTAGGAGAATTCAATTGACTTGATCCATGTTTTTGGACTGTGGGAGGAAATCGGAGAACCCGGAGGAAACCCACGCGGACACGGGGAGAACATGGAAACTCCACCGGGATGGGGATTCGAACCGGGGATCCCGGTGAGAGGCGAATGTGCTAAACCACTAAACCACCGTGCCGCCCACTGTTCATTCATTCATTCATTATCTCCCGCTTTATCCTCTATTAGGGTCGCGGTGGGGTTCCCCATGCCCATCCAGGGGAGAACGTCTTGGGCGCTGGGCAGATACACCCAGGACAGGGCGCCAATCCATCGCTGGGCACACACTCACTCACACAGACACACTCTATATGGGGCAATTAGGAGAATTCAATTGACTTGATCCATGTTTTTGGACTGTGGGAGGAAAGCGGAGAACCCGGAGGAAACCCACGTGGACACGGGGAGAACATGGAAACTCCACCCAGATGGGGATTCGAACCGGGAATCCCTAGCGCTGAGAGGCGAACGTGCTAACCACTAAGCCACCATGCCGCCCACTGTTATAATAATAAAATCAACAAAAATAATAACACCACCACCATCAACAACAACAATAATAATAATAATAATAATATTAATATTAATTACTCATTATCATTCACTTATTTCCATATTAGGGTTGCGTTTGCATTTTGGTTGCTGGGCACATACACCCAGGACAGGGTGCCAATCCTTTGCTGGGCACACATTTACTCACTTACACACATACACAGTTTTTATAGGGCAATTTAGAGCAGCCAATTCACCTTGAATCATTGTTTTTAGACAGTGGGAGGAAACCAGAGAACCTGAATGACGGCAGCTCACACAGACAGAGGAAACTCCAACCAGACCTAACCTGGGTCCCTTATTTATTTATTATTATTATTATTATTATTATTATTATTATTATTATTATTATTATTATGATAATGTAATATTCATTAATCATATATAGTTGTCTCAAAATTTTTCAGTTACATCTCACCACATAAAACATCTTTAATTGTAACTTGTCTACTTTATTTTTTAATACTTATACCAAATAAGTATAAAGTTTTGTCTTTCATGTTTGCATTTTGCTAATAAAGCAGCACTTATAATGCAGTGTTTATAAATTTCACTTTCTTTTTTTTTACCACTCTATCAGGCTCAGAACCTTGTCCTGTGACGTCTCTTGCTAACACACTCATCTCAGGCCGAAGTCCACAGAGATACCGCAGATGGGATGGTAGGGAAGGCAATGCTTTGAGTAAAGGAAGAACACTAAACTAATCTCAACACAATGGAAACAACATCCACGCTGTTTAAGTGAGTTTTTCTTTTGAATTAATGCAGTAGATTAAATACTAACTCATGTGTCTAAGACAATGCAGATTATTAGAGAAAAAAAGAGCAAAAAACAAACATCAGGGTAGGGGGTATGGGGTTGTTTACGGTCTTCATAAATGTAAAAGAACCACTGTTGAGGATTATAACGGTACAACATATAATAACAAAAATATGGGACAAATCACATTGCTCATTAGTTTTCTGTTAGTTTTAAGCAGTTTACTGTTGTTTTTAAAATTATTTCCAGTTTTTCTGAATTCATTTCTGCTTCATTGTTAAGGTCGGTGACGAGGCGTGTTTGGTCAGCACCTCAGAGACCGTTCAGAGTTTGTTCATGGAACAGAGAGATGAGGAAGGGAGTCACTGCAGGAACTCTGCAGGAGCTGCAACAGAAGGTTAGTCATAAACGAGAAAGACAAACAAAAGAACCTCGCATTAGAACACAATGGTGTAAGAAATGCTTATGTCTACTGTGTTATTTTACATTCATTCATTATCTCCCGCTTTATCCTCTATTAGGGTCGCGGTGGGGTTCCCCATGCCCATCCAGGGAAGAACATCTCGGGGGCTGGGCAGATAGACCCAGGACAGGGCGCCAATCCATCACTGGGCACACACTCACTCACACAGACACACTCTATATGGGGCGATTTTTGAGAATTCAATTGACTTGATCCATGTTTTTGGACTGTGGGAGGAAACCGGAGAACCCGGAGGAAACCCACGCAGAGACGGGGAGAACATGGAAACTCCACCCAGATGGGGATTCGAACCGGGAATCCCTAGTGCTGAGAGGCGAACGTGCTGACCACTAAGCCACCGTGCCGCTACTGTGTTATTTAATAATAAAAATGTTAGAATTTGTGATGTATTTATATGGAACACACACACAACGGCAGACATTGAAAGAACCTCCACAATATAAAAGACTACCTTTGAATGAAACCTTATTGCCGTGGAACTTACACGGTTTTGTATTTATTAGGCAGCCCAGGCTCTGTTCCTCTCCACCCTGCTGTCTCTGGTGTGTGAGGATGATGGCACTGAAGTCGATTCCGATGAGTTCCTCATGACCCTTCCTGATAACACTGTGCTTATGGGTTTAGAACCAGGACAGATATGGAGACCCCACCCTGTATGTGTACTAATTAACTTCTTAAATAAAGATTTAACTTAATATTATTCTCTTAACATATATTTTTGAGTGACTATAGCAAATATCTTTTTAAATGATTATTTCTCTTTGCATTTACTAGATTATACACACTGAAATATCTGCTGTTTTTAATCTTAAATGTATTTTTGGCAGTTAAGTCAGAGAGGCGGAGCCATCGCCAAACCAGGTGATAACAAACCTCGTACTGGTCGTGACATTGCACGAGTCACCTTTGACCTTTATCGCCTGAACCCGAAGGACATTTTTGGCTCCCTAAATGTAAAGGCTACATTTCAGGGTCTGTATTCAGTCAGTGCTGATTTTCAATGCCTTGGACCAAAGAAGGTGCTCAGGTGAGTCTGAAGAACACTCATTCATTCATTATCACCCGCTTTATCCTCTATTAGGATCGCGGTGGGGTTCCCCATGCCCATCCAGGGGAGAACGTCTCGGGCGCTGGGCAGATACACCCAGGACAGGGCGCCAATCCATCGCAGGGAACGCACTCACTCACTCAAACACACTCTATATGGGGCAATTTGGAGAACTCAATTAACTTGATCCATGTTTTTGGACTGTGGGAGGAAACCGGAGAACCCGGAGGAAACCCACGCGGACACGGGGAGAACATGGAAACTCAGTTTGAAGAACATTTAAATCATAAATAATTCATACAGACATAATAGAGACATGTCCAAACTTTTGATACTGTATATTGTGACGGTTTAATGTTCTTTGAAGATGTTTATCTGTGTGTGTGTGTGTGTGTGTGTGTTTGCAACCTTAGGTTATTTTACTAATCAAATTGAAATGCCGGCGGCACGGTGGCTTAGTGGTCAGCACGTTTGCCTCTCAGCACTAGGGATTACCGGTTCGAATCCCCATCTGGGTGGAGTTTCCATGTTCTCCCCGTGTCTGCGTGGGTTTCATCCGGGTTCTCCGCTTTCCTCCCACAGTCCAAAAACATGGATCAAGTCAACTGAGTTCTCCAAATTGCCCCATATAGAGTGTGTCTGTGTGAGTGAATGTGTGCCCAGCGATAGATTGGCACCCTGCCCTGGGTCTATCTGCCCAGCGCCCGAAACGGTCTCCTCTGGATGGGCATGGGGAACCCCACCGCGACCCTAATAGAGGATAAAGCGGAAGATAATGAATGAATGAATGGATGAAATTGAAATGCCAGGTCTTTTACATTGTGGTCTTTTAATGGTGTTTTAAAATTCTTTTTAAACAGGGAAACCCTCAGAGTCATCTCCACTATTCTCCAAGCCGCAGGTCACATGTTGATCACATCAGCGACAGTGATTCGGCGAATCATTCAGGGAGCGGACTTTCTACAAGCGCACGGTGATCATAGTATTCGAATAGAAAAATGGAACTGATGTACAGTGTGAAAATGCAAGTTCTTCAGATCGGGGCTGATGGTCATGAACATAATGCTGCGCTTGTTTATTAACAGTCTTGCCCTTGAAAATCTGGGGGGGGGCTATATCTGGATCTGCTCCTTCCTACCTACACTCGATTTCCCAAATACTTCGTGGCTGCGTTGTAGTGACGACTGCCGCTTGCTACTTCAATCTCCCTGTGGTGCCAATACCACTTCATGTCCTTCACCACTGCTAGAATGATTTTTCTAACTCCGTCCATAAAGCTGTGACAGTTAGCCGTTTTTCTGTAGGAAACAACTCGAGACTCGTCTCCTCCAGGAGAAACTTATATATAAAAAAGCAAAGTCGGTTGCGATAATTAAAATTTTTTTTTCTTAAGCATATAAATCTATGTAAAATAAATTTGACTAAGAACAAAGGATACAATTCATGAAGTCCTGTTTATTGAGTTATAACATAAATGTAACCTAAGAAAAACATTTTCTAGAAATAGGTACAAAAATCTTTAAAAGTGTTAAAGGAATTTTTCTAGTCAACGCCATAATAATTAAATGCATAGAATATTAAACACACCGGTTCAAGCTCTCCTGTTGGATTTTATGGTCCTGGGTCTGAATAAATTATGTGTCATGACTATGATTAACATACGAGCACAGGATGTCAAATCATGTTCAAATATTTTCAGTTCGTCTCATAAAAGCAAATACTAAAAGAAACAATGATTCGTAAGATCATAACCTAATACTTAGTTTTAATCTTTGTCAACAAAAAAACAAAAAAAAAACTTAAATCAAACAGAACAAAAAATAATAATGAATATGTGAAGTGCATCATAATACCTGAAACTAATCGCTATGAACTTTGCACATTTCCTCTATGATGTATGACACTAAAATGCTACACACGAAACAGCAGTTTTACCCAGTGCATGTATGTGTTCTGCTTATTACTCTGAGCAACTTCCTTTCTTAGTGTTATCATAAATAATCTTAACTTCTATAAAACTGCTTGGATCGACAAACTTAAATCCATAAATATGCTTTTGTATTAAAGGTTTTGACGAGGCACTGGATTACATCAATGCATCAGTCTGTTAGTGATAAACACTGGACATAAGGGATGAAAGAGAGAAAGAGAGAGAGACAGAGAGAGAGAGAGAGAAATAGTTCATGAGAGAGAAAAAAAAGAGAGAGTGTGTTAGAGAGAGAAAAAATTAAAGACACAAACAAATCTTAATGTTATACAGCATTTGGGAGCCGTTTAGAGTCCAGCCTCTACGTTCTTGCTATTCTAAATACGCTCTGACATGTCATCTCACTCCACCAGGACCCCAGGGTCAAAGTTCTCCTCCTGGCAGTACTGAAGAAGTTGCCTTGTACAATTCTTCCCATGTCCTTGGTTCAGCCGCTCCAGTCCCGTTATTGGGTTGAGGCCCTACGAGGCAGAGGCTTGGCTCCAGCCAGCCCCTGCTCCTGGGACCCTTTCTCGCTCTCTTCTGCTGTTTCAGGACACTTGTGCGGACACGGTCTCTGTCCTCTGGCTGAATCCAGCGCAGGTTGGAGTGCTTAATGTGGTAGCGCGTGTCCCCGTACCACTGAACGATCTCGGTGCGCGTCAGGCCGGTCTTCTGCTGCAACAGTGTGTAGTCGTCGCTGGTGGGCCACTGGCACTGCAGGAAGCTCTGCCTCAGCAAGTGTAACTGCTCCCAGGTCTTCTTTCGGAGATTGGGCTCGGGACCCAGACTGGGATTATATCCTTGGAGGAGTGAGGGAGACGGGGAAGACGAGGCAGGAGATGGAGATGGTACAACCGCGACATCCTTCCTTTCATTTTTAATAGCAGCAGGATTGTCCACTAGCTCCGGTTCGTCCCTGTCCTTCTTCCATGCGTCGGCCTCGCCGACCAGATCCTCAACGGGACCCTGCTGGTCCACCATGTGCACATCAAGGTCATACTCGAGCCCTCCCCCTGAGCCTATAGGCTCCCCATACTCTGGGTAGTCATCATCGTTCGTCTGTCTTTCGAATTTATTCATACTTTGATTCTGCCTGGTCATTTCAGTCACCCACGTCCGACCACTCCGGCGAAGCTGGTAGCGGCTGTCGGCAAACCATTTCCGGATTTCATGGCGCCCCAGCCCAGTAACTCGCTGCAGGCGCTGCACCTCAGCCTCAGCCGGCCAGTTTGTTTGCACGAAGCTACGTCGTAGCAAAATCAGCTGGTCCTTGGACTTCTTCCTCTGCTGGATTCTGGGGCCTCTGCGAGATCCCTCTAACTTTGGTCTGTATCCAAAAGTGCGGGAACTTTCAGCCTTAGGTTCCTGATGAGGTAAATGTTTCAGATCCGTGTGCAGCGCGTTGTTGTCCTTGTCCAGGGGTGCATTTTCTAACTCCCCTATAAACTGGACTTGAGTCTGGTGCTGAACGAACGGCTCTAATCCGTTGGTGTTTTGAGGGCTGACACTGAATCTTCTTCTGCTGTAGTCAATGGCTTCATCCTGGGGGAAAAAGGTTTTTGGGATGTGATACGCCTGGTCATGGCACACGCTCAACACGGTTGCCGGCTCCAACGTCACTGGTGTCTTCTGATGTGCTAAAAAACGTTCCTCCTCCTTTTCCTCGCACTGCTCGCTAAGCAACGGTCTTTGCAGACGGTGCAACTTGATCCGCGTCTGCCGAATGTCATTGTCGTCCCAACTAATGCCGTAGCGAACTCGCTGCATCATGAACCACACCTTTACACGTTCCGGCGACAGGGAGCAGCGACGTGCCAGGGCTCTGGCCTCCTGTTCCGTGGGGTAGGGAAACACATTAAACGCCTCCACCAGCTCCGAAATAGCATCCAACTCATGAGTCTGTTCGGAGCGTACCCACACAAGCTTCAGTCCCTCAGACACCAGTGGAAGACACACCAGGTGTGTTCGGTTGAGGCTGGACGTGCCAGACGAGGCTGCGTCCTTGCTTTGGTTTTCTTTTATAGACTCTGAGGAGGTCGAGGATTTCCTTCGAGGCAAAATGGAGGCAGATGATGTGCTTTGGCTGACTTTGGCAGCTGGTGGGTTTTTCACAGTCAGTTTTCGCTCTGCTGCTGGTACCTGGTTCTCCACATTGCATGTACTTGTGCTGGTGTCTTCTATTGAGTCCATGGGTGAGGAAGACATGGACTCGTCAGAAAGCTCATGCTGTAGAGAAAAAAGAAAAAGGAGATTCATGACAGACCTGGGAGACACAGCAGCGCAATACACTGCAATGCATGGGTCATTTCTGGGATCATGATACACTTTCTAGCAAATACTAAACTTATAAGTCTTTTTCTATTATTTACACCAATATTGTAATATTATTTGGTATGTAAGTTATTTAGTACTCTTATTAAAAACACGTTACTGACTTAAATATAAAGACCTGAAACAGTTTTGCAAACAGAGGCACATCTTTAGACTCACGTTTCCTGCAGGAGCGCTCTCCTTTTCCTCTGAGATCTCGTCTATGAGCACAGCATTTTCATCGGCCTCATCACTCTCCTCATTATTCTGTGACTTCGGACCAGACAGGCCGGTGACGGGATGGAGAGCATGTAGATGCTGGCTGAGAGAGCAGACGTCTGTGGCTTTGTAGCCACAGATGCGGCATTCATAAACGTCGTTCACCTCACCGTTCACTTCGCTGGCTGGTTTCTCTGAACTTGCAGCAGGCTCCAATTTTGAGTTTCCTAAACTTTGAGCAGATACCTTGTCAGAACGCGCTGGTTCACACTGCTCCATTGCGACCTACGAGGTCAAAAATAATTAGTCGGTATGTAGGAGAGAGAAGAAAAAAAAAAAAACACCACCAAACTCACTAATTATAGTTCTTTCTCACTCTTGTTTGTCATTTTAAGACTGCCTTTGTTTCCATATTAAACCTAATATCATACCCCATAAAATGCCACAAAACTTCCAAAATTATTCCAACATTTTGTATGCATAGGACATACAAAATAACAAAAGTTCCTAATAAAAGAACTTCATGTACATTAGTACATATTAATAAGAAGAATCAGAATAATGCATTGATTATTTTTTTATTGCAGGTTGCCTTTAGTTAACATAAACGTAAAAAAAAGCATAATATAAAGCAAATTCTAGATACACATCATCAACGCTTTCTTTTAAATATACTTTTTTTTGTCAAAAATTCATTCATTCATTCTCTCCCGCTTTATCCTCTATTAGGGTCGCGGTGGGGTTCCCCATGCCCATCCAGGGGAGAACGTCTCGGGTGCCAGGACAGGGCGCCAATCCATCGCTGGGCGCACACTCACTCACACAGACACACTCTATATGGGGCAATTTGGAGAACTCAATTGACTTGATCCATGTTTTTGGACTGTGGG